>JASDQU011100888.1:0-10647 GCA_032191745.1 Picea mariana | reverse complement strand
AGATCTCCCATTGTAACAAGGCTTATCACAGGCCCGAGCCAAACCCTTGACCACAAAGGTGTCCCCCTAAAGACAATAAATCTCTGATACCATATGTAAATCCTAACCTTGTACAATATCTACTACAAACAGATATTAATAAAGAATAGAAAAGATACAATGGCAAATACAAACATTACACAGATATGTTTCCCCTGGAAACCCAAACTGGGAAAACTAACATGTTCTATATTCATTCATAGTGTTACATTGTTTACAATACAATATACATATAGGAGCCAACGACATCCAAAACCCTAACCCAATGACTTATATTTTTCTAAAACCCTAATTCCTTAATCAAAAATAGAAAACCATCGGCAAAAACCATGTGCTGAAAAACCACCTAAATACATGACACAATTAAGCTTCTTTTAAGAGCAAGAAAAGAGAAGAAATCGTCATTGAAATCGAGGATCAATTTATGAGAAACTGAAGACAAATTTTATGATTTCACATTCCGGGTTTTGTGCAAAATGGGGACTATTATGTGACACATATTTTTTTTTTCTTGAGAAAGGTCTTGGTTTAAGAGTTTTGCAAGATTCTCTTTACCACGTTTTACAGAAATACGTTCCAGAATGTGCACCTGCCCAACGATCGACTTTTATCTGGAAAGAACGCCTAATATCCACCTACGAATTTGTGTTGATCAGATATGGTACCTCAACCTACAAAAGTAGAAGAAACCCTTGCGATTTGGTGGCTGGAGGAGTTGAGAGAAGGAAAGCTCGGATTTATGTAGTATCTGGATCGGATCTGGTATCTCGAGACAAATTCCAACACTCCTCTAAATTAGGTGTTTTTTATCTGAGATCTAAAATTCACCCAGAATGAACACATCTCCATCTACTGCRTGAATCAGACTGGTGATATTTCACCCACCAAGATCTCGTTTGCGTGTCCTCTTTTGAAGCCCCTTCATCATGATTTTGGTGAACAATTCTATAATTGATAATAAATTATCAAAATTGCTGCATAATTGTTTTTGTTCATATTGAGGTCCAGATTGAGGACCGTATTGAGGAMTAGATTGAGGTCTAGATTGAGGACCAGATTGAAGTCTAGATTGAGGACCGTATTAAGGACTGGATTGAAGTCCGAATTAAAGAGATTTTTTTTTTTTGATTTTTAGACATTCGATTTGTAATTTTTTAAGTCATTGATGACTTTAGTTGAAGGGGGGGTACATTTTTTTATTTGTATAAGGATATCTATCTTGTAAAAATGGTCAAACTTTGAAAGGTTTGATTGTAGTCTTGAATGCTTAGAAGTTGAGAAGAGTCTAGTAAACTACTGTCTCAAACTCCATTTCCAACAAGACTTTTAAAGGGTCAAGGCCAAGCCCTTAAAAGTACTCTTTTTGCGTGGATTATGTACTCTTTCTTTCTGGTGCCTTGTGTCTCTCTTTTGGAGTTTTTTTTATTATTCACTTGCAACAAAAATCATGTCTAAATTAATCAATCTATTCACAGAATCAGATAAATTAGATGGACCTAAGAATTACAAATCTTGGAGTGGGAACATGCAAAACACTTTGATCTATAATGAATTATGGCAGGATATCTGTGATGGTGATACTGCTCCAACTAAGCCCACCGATGCTACTTCTTTAGGAAAATGGAATTTGAAAGATGAAAAAGCACTTTCTTTGCTACATTCTTCTATAGCTGAACACATGTTTGTTCATATTGAGAATTCCAAAGATGCATGGTCCGTTTGGAATCTATTAAAGAATGTTTTTGATACTCTTGCTGCATCTCAAAGAGTTTATTTACAAATGAAATTTCTTAAACAAATATTAGCAAACAATGGTGATGTATTAGAATACATTTCAAGGATTAAGAACATTCATCAGGAAATAATCAAAGGCGGTTTTTCTAAACTTGAAGATAGTTTTATACTCTCCATTGTAATAAATGGCTTGCCTCCATCTTATAATAATTTTCTTGAGACTTTGCAAATAAATGATAAGTTATCAACTGTGAATTTTGATTCACTTAGTGAATTACTGGCTCAACATAGTAAATCTTTTGGAAAACAAAAACAATCAGGAGAAGATATTCTTTTCACTAAAGATGAAATTTCTAAAGGAAGAGGAAAATCAAATTTTGGAAATTTTCAGAATCAATCTTCTAATCGAGGCCGTGGCAGAGGTAGAGGTCATAGCAATTTTGATCAACAAAATTTTCAAAGTAATCCTTCCAATAACAATGCACAGTCAGAAAGGGGCATAAATTTTAGTCAAGTAAGATGTAAAAGATGTTTAAATATGAGAAATTATGCATCAAATTGTCTTACAAGCAATGATCAATTGCCAAAGTTTAAGAAGACATCAAATTCAAATTCTCAACAATCAGCTCAATATGCAAAATATCAAGATTATCGAGATGATGAATATGAATATGTTTTTTTCAACAGTTCAACATGTAGATTCATTTGAAAATGATTGGATATTGGACACATGAGCTACTCATTATATGACTTATTACATAGATTATTTTTGGAATTACAAAGATGTTCAACTAAATACCATTTATTTAGCTGATGATACAACTCATATACCTCAAGGAAAATGTTTAATGAAATATTTTCTCCCTGGAATTGGTGAAAAATGGATTTCAAATGTTTGGTATGTACCATCTTTTAAGAAAAAAATATTATCCTTAGTCATAATCAGACAAGATGGACATCAAATTGTCATGCAAGATGGTTTGGTGAATATTAAGTCAGAGAAGGATAACTTGAGAAAAATAATGACTGGATATGAAGATGGGAAGTTACTAAGAATGAATGGGAACATCATCCAAAGAAAGCAAGAGGTTGCAGCAATAGTGAATTCTGAAATGTCTTCATTCAAATTATGGCATTTTCGATTTGGTCACCTAAACTTTGATAGTCTTTTGAAACTTAAGTCCCAATATTTGGTAAAGGGTTTACCAACTTTCAAGAAAGAAAATTCCAAGTGTGAAGCTTGTATCTTTGGAAAGCAAAAGCAAGAATCGTTTCCAACCAACTCATGGCGAGCAACAAAGTATTTGGAGTTTATTCACAGTGATGTATGTGGTCCATTAGAATCTTCTTTTGGTGGATGTCGATACTTTATATTGTTCATTGATGACCACACTATAATGACATGGGTGTAATTTTTAAAGGCAAAGTATGGATCTTTTGAAAAGTTTGTAAATTTTCAACACATGATTGAAAATGAAACTAGAGAAATGATTGTTTTTTTGAGAATTGATAATGGAGGTGAATTCACTTCAACTGAATTCAATGATTATTGTCGAAACAATAGAATTGAGAGGCAACTGAAAAATTCATATTCAACACAACAGAATGGAGTTACTGAAAGGATGAAAAGAACACTCATGGGTATGGCAAGATCTATGATGCAATATAAAGGGTTGAACACAAAATATTGGGCTGAAGCAGTCCATACTGCAGTTTATCTTAGAAATCGATCACCTACACCATATTTATATGGAAAAACACATTATGAAGCTTGGTATGGTTTTAAACCCAAGGTAAATCATCTTAGGGTTTTTGGCTCAACATGTTATGATTTAGTTCCTAAGGAAAATATAACTAAATTAGAAAACTGAAGTATGAAGTGTATCTTCATTGGATACTCTGATGAAAAGAAAGGGTATAGATTAATTTCATATGGAAAATTCATTGTCAATAGAGATGTCATTTTTGATGAAACTGAAAGTAACAATTTAGGTGAGATTAATCATCTCCTTATTCATTTAGAGAAGAAAAACACTAAGGGTAAAGGTAAATTCAACAAGTCAACGCAAGCATTTTGGTTTGAAAAAGACTTTGTTACTCTAGAAGACATCTCTTTATCAAAAATTTCTTTTGATTCATCTGATAATGAAACAACAAAAGACTCTTTTGATACCGAATCTTCAAAAGAATCATCTCCAACCTCAGATATTTCAGATGAAAGAAGAGCCTCATTTTTTGAAAATCCTCTTTTCGACAATAATGGTGATTCAGATCCACAATCCCCTCAACATAAGAAGCCAACGTGGGCTGAACAACTTCTCAAAGATGTTCATTCAGATGAAATGAAAAAAACATGAACCAGGGGATCTTCAAGAGCAAAGCTAAATTTTCTCATGCTTCCATTGAACCTACTTCTTTTGCTGAAGCAACTGGACATAAAGAATGTCAAGAAACAATGATTAATGAATATGATTTAGTACTTGCAAATGGGACTTGGAACTTAGTTTATTTTCCACATGATGTTAGTCCCATCGGTTGTAAATGGGTTTATCGAGTAAAGTACAAGCCCAATGGTAAAATTGAAAAGTACAAAGCAAGACTTGTTGCAAAAGGTTTTTCTCAACAGGAAGGAATTGATTATGAAGAAACTTTTGCACCCACAACTAAATGGAATACTATCAGAATGGTTATCAATTTGGCTGCACATAATGGTTGAAAATTACATCAAATGGATGTCAAAAGTGCCTTCTTGAATGGAGATATAAAGGAGGATATTTTCATGACTCAACCACAAGGTTTTTAAGCTAAAGGACAAGAACATAAAGTTTGCAAACTTGTGAAGGCTTTATATGGTTTGAAACAAGATCCTCGAGCTTGGTATGCAAAAATGGATGAGTACCTACGAAAGGTGGGTTTTCAATGGAGTAAATAAGATGATATATTGTATTTTCGAATGCAAGATAAGAACATGGTGATACTTTTACTCTATGTTGATGACTTAATCATAACAATAAATAATTAAGCTCACATCAAACAGGTTAAAGAAGAACTTAAAGCAGGGTTCAAAATGATTGATTTAGGGATACTTCATTATTATTTTAGAGTTGAAGTTTCTCAACATCCTAACCAAATATTCCTTAGTCAAACTAAGTGTGCCACTGAATTGTTAAAGAAATTTGTCATGGAATATTGTAAACCTTCTCTTACCCCCATGGAGAAAAAATTGAAACTTTCAAAATTTGAAGGGGGGGAATTGGTAAATAGTACAAAGTACATGAAATTGGTTGGAAATCTCATTTATTTGACAAATACTCGACCATATTTGTCATATTCAGTCAATATACTTTCAAGGTTTATGCAGGAACCAAGGGAAAGTCACTGGAATTCAACAAAAAGGGTACTAGGATACATTCAAGGTACAAAAGATTTTGGTCTTTTCTACAAAAGGAACACAAATTTTACACTTGTTGGATATCCAGATGTTGATTTTGCAGGCGACATTGATGATAGAACATCTAATTCAAGTTATTTAATGAATATGGGTTCAACAAAAATATCTTGGAATTGTAAAAAAGCAGAAAACAATTGCCAATTCTTCAACAGAGGAGAGTACATATCATCTTGGGAAGCAGCATGTGAGACTTTATGGCTATGTAGAATTTTAGAGGATCTTGATGAAATTCAGAAATCAACAACTACCTTATTGATCGACAATCAATCAACAATAAAGATGGCCAAGAATCCAATATTTCATTCAAATACTAAATATGTCGACACCAAGTACCACTTCATCAGATCACTCATCATCAAGCCTCAGTTCTGTCCGTCTGAAGATCAAACTTCAGATAGTTTTACCAAAAATCTTGGTAGAATAAAGTTCACTAAGTTCAAATATGAACTTGGTATTTGTAAAAATGAACTTCCAGATTAAAGGGGGGATTGTTAACTTCATAATCCTAAAGTTCTATAGTCTAAGTATTTTCTAGTATAAATGTTTTTAGAAATTAATTTATTCTAGTTTGTTAGGATAAGGAAACCTAGCTTCTATGTAAAGGACACCTATCATACTCATGTGATTGGTTGTTCTCCTAGATTTTAGTTTAGAGTTGAGCTATATAAACTAGCTCTTTCTTCAAGTGAGGTTAAGGAGTAGATTATGAATTCTCACTTCAGATTGTAATCACTTTTTCCTTATTAATAAAATTATGTGTCTGAGGACACTTTGTCAACAATTGATATGCCAATTCCTTGGGCCATATATTTTACATAGAAACTCATTTTGAGACATTTTTTAGATAATTAAAAATCTTATTTCAAGCTCCATGTGAATGGGAGGTGCTTGAAAAATTTACTAGAAGTTCATGACCTGAAAAATAGTTGTAAAAATTGAAAGGTGTAGAATTATTTCCAAGTCGGTCATAAATTTGGGTGTCCTCTTGTATCCATCTATATCAGTCACCCCACTTTAGGAATAAATGGTATCCTTAATGTCAATTTCATCCATTATATGTGGAAAATGTTATTGAATTTGGTTCCTCGTGATCTATTTTCCTTGGTGAAGAAACTACCCTGCTTTGACAACCCAACACAATTGTATGTTTTGTTTCCAATGCCATTCATATTGGTGTCTATGATTTGATTGTATTTCTGTTTCTCAATGTAGTTAAGTTTGATTTCTATAGGTCCTAAACACTTTTCTGCCTTTGTGGTGTTCAATAGAGATGGAAATATGGTTGAAGCAACTCTAGATTAAATGCAAGGTATAAGCAAATGAAAGGTGCAATACTCAATTTAAAAGCATTATCATCCACAAACTTGGTGATGGTGTAAGGCCCATATTAGAGTGGTACATGATTTGTGTGGGGGATTGTGAGTCACTCTTCTTACTAGTGCAACTAGCCTTATCACCAACCTGAAATTTGAGTGCAGCCTGTTATGAGGAAAATCTCTCTATGGCTAGGGGAAAACCACAACAGATGAAAATGATTGCAGAAATCAACTCTATTCTCAAGTATGCTATATAAACAAATATGCTAGCAAGACAAGATAAAAGGCCTACCTTGTCCAAACGTTCGATGAAGTCCATCGTTGAGCACTTGAACCAAAGCAATATACCTGCAACTAGTCCTCAACAACCAAGCAAAGCAAGCATATGGTGATAATATATGATGTTAGCACATTCAATAGCATAATACATTAACATTCATAACAAATACACCCATGGAATAATAATTTAAATATTTTCAAGATATCAATTGGACGAGAAAATTGTTGGGTATGTGTTATATTCTTTGCATGTGTGTGTGTGGGCGTCTCAGATTCGACAACTGCGTCCGACGATTTTTTGCTATTTTTAGCAGTTTTCTAAATTAATCCTGGATTAAGGGATTAGGGTTTTGGTATCTACGACATACCTGAAAACATTGTATATGTTGTATGGTGAATGGTGAAATTTGATATAATGAATATAAGAAAGGTTTTCCCTGGTTGAGGGTTTCTGATATAAATCTCTGTGTACTATGTGTATGAGCCATTGATTAAATTCTGTTTTTCTTAAGAATCTATMTGCATTGCTTTACTTCAYAGGTTTAAAACTTACATGTGGTATCAAAGCTCATTTTTGGATTCAGAGGGACGCCTTTGTTGTTGAGGGTTTGGCTTGGTATTGATAGATCAATTTTATCTTGGGTCTATGATAAACCTGGGTTTAGTGGGAGATTTTTCAGTGGTGATTCGAGTGTATAAAGAGGAATGAAGAGCTCTTCTAGAATCGAGATAGAGAAGTTCAATGGTAAAAAATTTGAGCTATGGAAGCTCAAGATGGAGGACCTTCTTGTAGACAAAGAACAATGGATCACTATGGATCTTGGTACACAGCCTACTAGTACACCATCTACTAGCACATAAGCTACTGGTACACAACCTACTAGTACACAAACTACTAGTACACCACCTACTGGTATGTCGAAGGAAGATTGGGAGAAGTTGGACATAAGAACAAGGAGTACTATTTGACTCTGCCTGGCAGATTCAATGTTGTTGAATGTCTCGGGAGAATCTACAGCCAAGGAACTATGGGATAAGTTGGGAAATTTGTATCAATCAAATTCCCTGGTAAACAAGTTGTTTCTTCGAAAGAAGTTGTATCATATTAGGATGGAAGATGGAGATTCTATGACAGAACATCTAAATTCCTTTAATACTCTAGTAAGTCAACTTGTCTCTGTTAATATTACGATTGTAGAAGAAGATAAGTGTATTACTTTGTTATGTTCTTTTCCAGACTCTTGGGTTAATCTGGTTGTAGCAATTGGTAGTACCACTCAATCTACATTGAAGTATGAGAATGTAGTTTCATCCTTGTTATCTGAAGAGATGAGGCAGAAAAACATGGATAGTCATAGCACATATGCTTTATTTGTAAGAGGTCGTACCCAAGACAAGAATCCTGGTAAGCCTTCGGGGGGGAGATCTAAATCTACAGGCATATGTAAGTCTCCAGGAAAATCTTTGAGGAAATGCTGGAAGTGTGGTAAAACAAGGAATTATAAGAAAGATTGCAAGTCTAAGAAGGTTGAAAAACCAAAGGGATCTAATAGTACCTCTTCCACAGAGGCAAAAACCTCCAATGAAGAAGGAGGTGATGTTTACCTGGCATCTACAGGTACACATGCAGATCGTGATGTATGGTTGATCAACTCAGGTGCATCATACCATATGACTCCTCACATGGAGTGGTTCTCTGAATATGAAAAATATGATGGTGGTGACGTATTTGTAGGAGATGACTCGACAACCAAAATCATGGGACGTGGAAGGGTTAACTTGTTGCTAAAATATGGAAGGATTATAACTCTCCCTGGGGTTCTGCACATTCCAAAACTTGCTAGGAGCCTACTATCTGTAAGCAAGTTGGATGATGCAGGAGTGGATACTGTATTTGGAAAGAACACTTGCAAGATGGTACGAGGAGCAATGGTGTTTATGAGGAGAGTTCGGTGTGGAACTATTTACAAGTTGTTGGGAAGAACTTATACTAATGGGTGTAACAGTTCTATTGTCCTTGAGCAAATAAATGAAGGAGACAAGACCAATATTGTCCTAGAAAAGAAGACCATGCTGTGGCATCAAAGAATGGGGCATATCGGAGAAAAGGGCCTTCAAACACTACACGGTAAAGGCTTGGTTGAAGGTATGTCTAATTGCACTCTGGATTTTGATTTCTATGAACATTGCATATATGGTAAACAAAATCGAGTAAGATTCCCATCTAGTGCTACAAGAGCAAAGGGGATCTTAGAGTTGATACACAATGATGTGTTTGGACCTATTCCTGTTCCATCCCTAGGTAAATCTATGTATTATGTTTCATTCATAGATGATTTCTCAAGGAACAGATGGATTTATTTTCATAGAAATAAATTTGTGGTATTTGATAAATTTAAAGAGTTTAAGGCTTTGGCAGAAAATCAGACAGAGAAGAAAATAAAGGTATTGAGAACAGATAATGGTGGAGAATTATGCGGAAATGAATTTGAAGAATTCTGTAAGAAATGTGGTATAGCAAGTCAGAAGAATACTCCATACACTCCTCAGCAGAATGGAGTTGCAAAAAGGATGAACAAGACACTGATGGAAAAATCAAGGAGCATGCTCAGCGGTGTCGAGTTAGGACGGGAATTCTGGGCAGAGGCAGTGGGTACAACATGTTGCCTGGTCAATCGATCACCTTCATCAAGGTTGAATGATAAAACTCCACACGAGGTATGGTCTGGAAAGAAACCCTCTCTTCAACATCTTAGAGTGTTTGGTTGTGATGCTTATGTACATGTTCCAAAAGAAAATAGGAGTAAGTTGGATAAAAAGGCTAAAAAGTGTATCTTTATTGGTTATAAAGATGGTGTGAAAGGTTATAAGCTTTGGAACCTAGAAACCAAGAAGACTATTTATAGTCGAGATGTTTTTTTTCAGAGAGGTAAAAGATATGTCCAAACATGAATTCCTACCAATGCAAGACGAACCTGAGAAAATAGAGCTTGAGTTGGATGATACAAAATCTGAATCATCTGAAGAAGAGGAAGCAGAAGAAGAAGAAGAAGAAGAAGAACCTCATACCCCAGTATTGAGGAGATCAATGAGAGATAGAAGGCATCCAGAAAGGTATAGTCCACTTGATTTCTGTTCCAATTTTTCTTTATCTATTACTGATGATGATCCTAGAACTGTCAGGGAAGCAGTGAATTCAGAGGATAGTAAACTCTGGAAGAAGGCCATGGTTGAAGAAATGGATGCCTTGGATAAGAATGAGGCATGGGATATGGTTGAGTTTGCAGCTGAAAGAAAATATGTTGGTAGCAAATGGTTGTTCAAGAACAAGTTTAATGCACAAGGTAAAGTGGAGAAATATAAAGCTTGGTTAGTAGCAAAAGGTTATTCCCAGGTAGAGGGAATTGACTTTGGTGAGATTTTTTTATCTTGTTGCTAAGTTAACTTCTATTAGATTTCTTTTATCTATTGCTGTTTCATTTGATCTTGAAGTGGAACAGATGGATGTGAAGACATCATTCCTACATGAGGATCTAGAAAAAGAAATCTACGTGAAGCAACCAGAAGGCTTTGTAGTGAAGGGAAAGAAAGAGTTGGTCTGTAAACTAAAGAAGTCACTATATGGTCTGAAGCAATCACCTAGGATGTGGTATCAAAAGTTTGACACATACATCCTTGGATTGGGATTTGTAAGAAGCAAGGCTGATCACTGTGTATATTCCAAGCAGGTTGGTAATCACTTCATTTATGTAGTGTTGTATGTTGATGACATGTTGTTGGTAGGAAATAACATGGATGTTATCAAGGAGGTGAAATCGCAGCTATCCT
>JASDQU011100887.1:44567-58268 GCA_032191745.1 Picea mariana | reverse complement strand
GCGAATTCTTCTGCGCTCGCACTGTGAGTCGCAGTCTGTTCTGAATTCCTGAGTTCAGAAACTCCCCTCGGTTGTGTTCCATACACAATTTGAAATGGGCTTTTGCCTGTACTCCGATTCAGTGAATCATTATACGCAAACTCTGCCTGTGGCAATATGTTGTCCCAGCTACCATGGTGTTTTGTCACCAGGCTCCTCAACAAGTCTCCAAAACTTCTGTTGACCACCTTGGTCTATCCGTCTGTCTGCGGATGGTAATCCGAACTAAACACCAAGTTTGTCCCTAGCTTCTTCCATAGCGTCCTCCAAAAATGACCTATGAATTTGGTATCCCTGTTCGAGACTATGCTTCTCGGCAGTCCATGAAGTCTGACAATCTCTTTGAAAAACAAGTTTGCGATGTGCGTCGCATCGCTGGTCTTCTGACATGGAATAAAATGTGCCATATTAGAAATCCTGTCCACCACCACAAATATGGAATCAACCCCTCTCTCCGTTCTCGGTAAACCCAATACAAAATCCATGCTTATCACCTCCCATGGCCTCTCGGGTATGGGAAATGGTTGATAAAGCCCTGCATTCTGCTTTCGGCCTTTCGAATGCTGACAAATTCGACACCTATCAACAAACCTCTTGACATCTGCTCGCATGCCCGGCCAAAAATACGATTCGCTCAGCTTTGCGAATGTTTTATCATGACCAAAGTGACCTGCTAAGCCCCCGCTGTGCTTTTCCCTTAGCAGATTCTCCCTCATGGAGAAATTCGGAATGCATAACTGGTTGCCTCTGAACAACAGTCCATTCTGGATCATATAATCTATCCATGGGCTCCGATCCCTGAGAACTGGATTCTCAGCTACTTCATATGCTTCTGCAAAATCTGCATCACCTGCATACATGTCCCTCAGGTTTTCAAAACCCAATGTCTTGAATCGGAACTCCTGCAACAGTAAACATTTCCTGCTCAAAGCATCAACCACTTTGTTAGCAGTTCCTGAAATGTGTTTAATCACAAATGTGAAATTCTGCATGTACTCTACCCATTTTACATGTTTCTGGTTCAACTTATCCTGTTGACTCACAAACTGCAATGCATGATTATCTTTGTACAATACAAATTCTTTCAGGATCAAGTAATGCCTCCACTTCTTTAATGCCTGTATGATGGCATAAAACTCTTTATCATACGTGGAGTATTTCAGCTTTGTTTCATCCAGCTTTTCGCTGAAATATGCAACTGGCCTATCCTCCTGACTCAAGATCGCTCCTATAGCATATCCGCTGGCATCACACTTCACCTGGAATGTCTTCTGAAAATCTAGCAACACCAACACTGGTTGCTTGGTGATCTTCCGCTTCAACAGATTGAAGCTGTTCTCAGCCTCTACTGTCCAATGGAAAGACTTGTGCTGCTTCTTCACTGTGTCCATCATTGCGGTGCTAATTCCACTAAAATTCCTAATGAATTTCTTGTAGAAACTAGCCAAACTATGAAAACTCCTCACCTCGAAGATATTTCTGGGTGATGGCCAATTCTTGATCACTTCCACCTTACTTGGATCCATCTTCAACTCATTCGCTGAGATAACAAAACCCAAATAAATGAGCTCTGTCTTCATAAATGAAGATTTCTTCATATTAATTAACAGCTTCTCCTGTTGTAGCTTTCTCATCACAATGGCCAAATGTTTCAAATGATCAGTCTTCGTCTTACTGAAGATCAATATATCATCCAGATATACGACTACAAACTTCCCGATGAATTCCCTCAGGACTTCATTCATCAGCCTCATGAATGTGCTCGGTGCATTTGTCAAGCCAAACGGCATGACCAACCATTCGTATAAACCTTCATTTGTCTTGAATGCTGTCTTCCACTCATCACCTTCCCTCATGCGAATATGGTGATATCCGCTCTTCAGATCAATCTTTGAAAAATAATTTGCCCCACTCAGGCAATCCATCAGATCATCCATTCTCGGCAGTGGAAATCTGTACCTGATGGTAATTTTGTTGATTGCTCTAGAGTTAGTACACATTATCCAACCTCCATCCTTCTTCGGACTAAGCACCGTTGGAACGACACACGGAATTAGGCTTTCCCTGACCAGTCCTTTGTCCAACAAATCCTAGACCTGCTTCTTGACTTCCTCATTTTCCTGTGGTGTCAATCTGTACGCAGCCTTATTCGGCAAATTGGCTCCTGGTATGAGGTTGATGTGATGACTCACACTCCTCATCGGTGGCAACGAACGAGGTAGTTCGTCCACGATGATATCAGCGAACTCTCCCAGCAGTTCCTGAATCTCGACTGGTAGATCATCCACTCTTGTGCTAGTCAGGACAATTCTCGACTTCCTGACCACAAAGAATTGTGGATCTTCATTCTTCTCAACCTCTGTAAGAAGCTCCTTCCTACTCATGAGAAGTATGGTGTTGCTTACTTCCGACTTCACCTCCTTATCCTTTATCGGAAGTAATCTATGTGTTCTCCCATTTTTTCCAACGTATATGTGTTCATTCTCCCATCATGAACTACATTTCGGTCATATTGCCATGGTCTACCCAGCAATAAATGACATACATCCATGGGAATAACATCACATAAAATCTTATCATTAATTCCCTATTTTGAATTCAACCAAGCACTGTTTCGTAACACTCACCTGATGTCCTTTCTGTAGCCACGAGACTTTATATGGACTCGGGTGATCAGTTGTCTCCAGACTCTACTTCAGAAAGCAAAGAGGTTCTGGCTCTGATACCACTTGACGCAGACGTGAACACACCTTAGCTCGCGTCCGCGCTCACTAGTACCTTCTACGCCTTAAGCCCGAAGAGCTAGAATTCTCTTCTAACCCCTTTCGGGACTTTGTCACCCACAGAACACTCTGTGTGACTTTCCCCCTTAAAATCGAAAAATTGAAATTCGCGAATTCGCGAATTCTACAGCTGCGTGTTTTCTGCTTCACAATTCCCTAAAGTCCGATGTGAGTCAACGTTGACTCCTCCTCCGCTATCATAACTTCTCTCTATCGGGAAATCGCAACTCGTGATGCCGCCTGTACTCCACCTACTCCTGTGGTCCCACACTGCCACGTCACTGTTGGGATATCGTAAATCGCGGATCCAACGTGAAAGTGTTCTCTTACCTTGAGAACCCCGATTCTCCGATCCCCGACTCTCCGGGATATTTTGACACGTGTCTCACATAATCGACGGCTCCGGGTCTATCGGGGTATCGCTCCTTGCGATATCGCAATACTTGATGCACCAACTTGAAGCTTCTGCTCGCGAATCCCCAATATGCGATGTCACGTGTGAATCAGACGGTCCCTGTGACTCTAGATCGATGGCTCTCCTTCTTTTTGCGCTTCGAACCTATGAATGGTTCACGTCGTAAACCCCTGGCATATTTGCAAAATCTATGGTTCTCGGGGTTTCGTGGAATCTCTCCTGGAGATTTCAACCGTCCATCTCTCCGTTGATATTTCTTACGAGATGAATCAAGCGCTTCCTTCGTGGAGACTTGCGACCTGTCTGCCAACCAGTGGTGCTTCTCTCGGGTCTCTCACGGCATCGCCCGCACTTATCCTTCAACAAACTTATAGGCCTGTCCCTCCTGAGCTTGTTCTCGACTTTACAAGTCCTTATGAGAACTTTCCGGCATGCACTCCTTGCATTGAACTCCCCACACTTGCTAAGCGTTGAGATTCTTGACTCTACGCACTAACCTGCGGCAGGAATTTTAATTCTCTTTGCTTAGAATCGCAACTCCGAGACTTTGTCTAGCCTGCGCACACCTTGCACGACTTTGGTGCCAAATCTGCACTCCTAAGATGAGTGAGAACAAAAGTTTCCTCTGATTGAACCCTGCAGTCACGCACTCCTTGCAGACAAATTCAACTGCACCCTTTGCAGGAATTCTCTGATTCAAAATAGAGAAACAATTGAAACTAATTTCTTACTCTCACAGATTTAAATCCAACTATGAAATCACATACACAGCATATCAGAGCAAATGTATGACATAAAACAAACATTCATGAGCACATAACCAATATACACAGAGAAACAACACCAACCATGAAATTGAATCAAAGACTCTCTTCTATTAATTCAAATCTGTACATGGGGTTCTACATACAATCCTCTGTTCTGTTCTTCTCTCCCGAAGGAATGCTTGATTCTGAATGATAATAATACAATGATACAAAGGAGGGTGTCTATATCCGTTTTCCCTCTCGAAAACTGAAACTGTCTAATCTAGACTTAAACCTCTATCTACCTGCATTAAATCTATTAAATGCCTTCCTATCTACTTCAGACAAGAGCGTAAAGCTCGAGGTCTGATACAATACAATAGGCGCTCCTTCATAAATGTTTCATTGAAGGATATGGCGCTTCATCTTTAATGAAAATTCAAAAAAAGTTATCAAGCTTATATGTCATATGTTTAAAACACATGCGCTGGCTCTATGCTTGCTTTTGGTAGTAGCGATGCTCCTGCATCAAGTCTCTAATTTTATATCTAGATCAGTAATAGATGAATCAATGAAGAAATTTTTTGTTTGAGAAATTTCTATCTTGGAAGAGTTAACAATACTAGATTTTGACTCATCAATATTAACTACTTCTTCATAAGTTTTAGTATGAATCTGGGATGGACCAACTTCAAATTCAGAAGTTGCTTATTTAGGATCAACAATAATAATTTTGATTTCAAAAGAAGTAACCTTAGATTGAATTGTTTTGGGCTAATAGTCCTTACCTGCTAATGCAAAAGTTTTTCTTTGATATCCCTTAGGCTTCAGGATTTTTTTTTAGATGTGAGACAAATGTAGTTTGTTTTTGTCTAGATTCTGTCTGGTATTCTTTCTCCTGAATGCCATATTTGAAGCAATAGAATCGCCAATAAAAATAAGTGGGTCCTTGAGAGTGTAGAGTTTCCAAGTGAATTGTTGAAGAGGTTTTTGATGTCTGATTTATGTTCACCTTGCAAAATCAGATCTAGTCTTTGTCGTACCCAAGGGAAAATGTACCTTCAATTCCATCCTCGACAATGGCGCCAAAAATATGTTAATCCTAAGATTGTTTGTCGTTCAGTAAACAATGTTAGAGCATCTCAAAGTAAATGATATTTGACTCAACAATACTCTTCTACCATAGAAATGAGTATGAGATTTCAATAGCTTTATAATTAGAAACACAGAGGCTAGATCTTGTTCTTTAACACTTTTTATAAATTATGAGAAGCTCAGAAGAAGAATTAAGATAAACAAAATTGAAATACAAAGTAAGGTATCTAGTTAAGATAAATCTCACTTTAATTTCAATAGTAGAAATAACAAGATATGTGTCTATGTTATGAATTTCATTAAATAGATGATAAACAAATCATATAGATATAGGTCTTATCTTTCTCATAACATGACGGAGGAAAGTCTATATCTGAGTAAAATTTTAATAGACAAATTGCACTAGAAGTTGTATGAAATTGCAGCCATTCACAACCCAAACACAGTAATTTGAAGAAAGTGAATTATGAGAACATATGTAACATCAGATAAGGAGAACATGACTTAAAGAAACAAGAACCAAAATCTCATATATCTTTGTAGAAAGTGAAGTTATTTATTAAAAATATCCTGCTACATTAATGCTTGAGTAGTCCTTTCTATCATTCTACAACATTCTTTTATAGAAACAACATCATAACCAAAATTGGTTATCTCCTCCTAATCTTAAGTCAACATTACAAAAATGTATACAAAATATCCCAAAATTATAGTAATAGATTCTTCAAAATCTCTAAATTTTCTCAAAGTGGTTGGCCAATTCATTGAAGATGCATCAATCGTTCCCACTCGTGACTTTATGGATATTTACATGAAATCAATTTTTTGTAGGAAACATCTACCTCAATATATCTTTCATATGTAGGAGGAGTGTCAAATAAGTTCCTAAGATGGCATAAAAGAAAGAAATCTTCATCGAGTAAGTCAACAATTGTTTTCCCTTTCAAAACTCATGTTGCTCCCTTAAACTTGTATGAATTTTCTCTTGCTCGATGACCCTTCCATTGTTTTTGGAATATTCTATAATTCTTGATTAAAATTTCTCTTTAATGCTTCTCATGTTGTTGAGGAGTATCGATATCCTTAGATTGGGATGATAGGGACCTATTCTGAACTTCCTGCTAGCTATTAAGATTCCCAAATTGTTCAATATCGAGCATGCTCTAGTGCTCATATCCTGTTATATCAAACTCCAGTCTTCTGGCATTAATAATGCCCAAAGGATCATATTTCCAGGATTCTCTTTTTTCCAAATGTAAATATAACAATATCCTCTCCACAACCTGCAATGTTATCATGTTATACACAATGAAAGGACCAATTTCCCTCTTGGGATTAAAGTTAAATTCCTTTTCTTTCTTGGCACAAAATGAATGTTGTCTTAATTTAAACCCTGTCTGATAAATTCAAGAGAAAAAATTCTCAAGGTGAGAAATTTAGGTAATTTGAAAGGACCTGTTTCTGCTCCATAAACTCTAATTTCAGTATGATCTTAAAAAAGAAACAAATCCCCAAGATTAGTTTAAGAAGAATCATGCAAGATAGCCTTTATTTCTGGAAAAATCATTGGAGGAAGATCTTCATGAAACGAACTGTATAAAATGGAAATGAAAGTATTAACATAGTTGATACAACCTACATTCTAAGGTTTCTTTCTTACTAAGGATATCTAATGGATCACCGATAGAGGTTGTCCAATTGTGTATTCAACTTATAAATTTAAAACTTGAAAATTATTCACTCTATAAAAAAGGAACAGTTATACCAGGAATGATTGAAATCGACAAGCTCTGTTCAAAGAGAAATCATTTAGTTGTTCATGTATAGAATTTGTTATAAATTGAGCAAAGAAGAATCTCGTCATTAACTGAGTGGTAGGAGGACAAATGGCCCTAAGAAAACCTAAATTAGAACTATCCACAACTTTATCAGAGTCATAGCCCAACAATGAACATATCATAGTGATAATTTCCTGTACATTGGTTGAAAATATTCGAGATTCATAACTTTCAGATATTTGCAAAGAACTAGAATTATTTCCCATCAAGGATTGCAGATCTGATTATCTGTCTTGGGAATTAAATTGATTAAATCCAACAGCTAGGGTTTCCTCATTCATAATTTTTCCATCAATAAACTCTTATACATTTAACATTCGAGCAATTGAACTAGCTTTGATTTCAAACAATAATGACCCTTTTGTAGTTGATACACTTCTCGAAGAAGAAACATAATTATGTGCACACCAATGCACAAATTTGTGTAAGTTATAGGTTTGGGGCATGATAAAAAGGGCCAAGTTCAAACCCCAAGCATTAAAATAATCGTTTAATTCCCTATGTCTGGCTGTTGATGAATTGTGCAATTCATACAAGTTAAAGGAGATCCCAGGGTCAAAAATTTGACAATCCCTATCTACCAGGGTGGCTTCAGCAGGGGTTACAACCTTGGATTTCTTGACAGTGGAGGGTTTTGAAATTTTAAGTGAAATAAATATGAAAAGGCGTTTTCGATCTTACGCGTAAAGTGAACAGGAGAAAAACCCTTCAATTCGTTGGCAAACTTAGTACCGAAAGCTCCAACTTGGCCAGGAATATGGAATCTGCAACACCAACAGTAGAATTTTTTCAAAACAAAAAAATGACCTCTTCCAATGTTTTTATTTTTTTATAACTAACTCCTAAATATAAAAAAAACATAATTAATTATGGTAATCACAAAGCTTATTCACAAAAATAGGATTATACAATCAAACTATTTGTTTTTCAAAAAGCAGTAAGTGATTTATTTTCATAACATCACGCTGCTTGGGAAAATGGTTTTACAATGACTTCGACTTATAACGAGGTTGCCTCATCATTCAACATGTCACATTGGAAAAAAATCTTGTGATGTTACCATGCCGAGGGTTGTTCTCGTTAAACATCTGCATATGGGAAGAGCGTGAACCATTGATCTCGTTATCTTTTAAAATCGAGGGCTCATAATTACTGTGATATACCTGCACCATAACACATCATTTACGTTAGTTTTAGCATTTTGAAACTTATAAATAAATCACATATGCATACGAAGTTAAGACTATAAAATTATAACCTAAACTAATATATGATATATACAACTATTTTATAAATAATCAAATAATTAATTAGACCCAATAAAAGAAAACCCGAGTAAAAAGTAAAATTAATTAAAACCAAAATTACTAACTAATACTAACATTGTTGAGAAATTTAACTAAAATTAGACAAAATTAAAATAAAATTAAAATAAGATCTAAACCTAATCAAAACTTAAACTTAATATTAAAACTATAGTAAAGATATCAAATCTAGACTAAGTAAGAAAATAAAAAAGTAAACTAATATAAAGTTAAAGGTGCCTATTCTAATCAAGATTTTGAATTGTAATGTAGAAATCAATCTATATTATAACGGGAACTGGGAGTACGACTCAGGGAAGTTTATATGAAATCCAAATTACTTAGTGTTTCATTTCTTTGGATTGAAATTCTTGATATGAATGTTTTATTTCGAGATCACTTAATATATGTTGCATGTTAAATGGTGTCAAGTAATTGATGCTGAGAAGAGGTCATACTCGGAATCCTCGCACGTGATATACAACCAAGGATGACAAAGAAACAATAACAAATAGATATAGCAGTGGCAGAGGAGAATTAAATGGAATCCAATTCAAATGGCTGAAGAGGAGGTCTGAACCCCATGATGAATAACTTCCAAACTTGACAACCAAGGTGTTCCAATGCTCAAACTAGTAGTTATGGTGGAACATAAGTGTGCCATAGCCGAAATCTATGATGAACCACCACTTCTAGAAGAAAAATTCAAATTGTAACCATTGTTTTTACCTCTCATCATTACAAAGGGAATAAAGAAAAAAGTTGTGAAATGAAAGGTCAAGAGTCAGGTTAAGCTTCAATAAATATTAGGATTGTACTCAAAGAAAATAATTTTTGACTCTTCAAACATTGTATATTTTTGAAATATTTTGGGAATATAGTGTGAACTAAAATTGAGAAGCCATCCCTTGATGTTTTCATGTACTATTGTTGAAACTATTAATAGGGAGAAGCCCTCAGGGCCAACTTTTGATAGAGAGAAGAACTTGCATGCGTTTTTTTTTGCTGCGAACTATTTCAAGCTAAATGTATGATGTTCACATGGGCTATAAGGACATATTTATTTATAAACTATTCTGAAGAAATCTATGTTACTCTTTATTATATTACATGTCTTAAGTACATGAGTTGTTGATGTATGCAAAGATATGATCTAGACTTTGATGGTTATGTATTTGCGAGCATGTGTCTCTAACTTTGTGCCTTCATGATAGCTATCTGATTGGGGTTGTTTAGTTTCATTACAACTCATTCTGTTACAATAATTTGCTCCTAGCTAGGATAGGATAGATTAGAAATAGATTAGACTTACATTTACATAGGCGAATTAGAAGTAGATTAGAACTACATTTACTAAGGAAAATTTTCTTGGTCATGCAACTATCTATGGCGCATTAACCTATTATTAGGGTTTATTCATGTATTTATTACACACTCATGTAATACAATTAGTACATTCATTCTCAATTATTTCTCTCATTCTTGCTTCTTTCTCTCTAGTTCTTTTTGCAAGCTTTGTGTGAATTTCTCTAGCTAGATTCTCTGTGAATTTCACACTTCATTATTTTATGAAGAACTCATAAGTTAATGGGGGGTTGTTTTCTAGCTACAACAATTGGGGACTAACTAGACGAACCAATTAACTCTGTTATAAATATAATGGGGATTTATTTTATTAAAAAGGAATTGATAAGTTTCAAAAGATCCTCAAACATTGTAAGACCTTGTGGGTCCCACATATATAAGACAAATTTAGTAGGATAAATCCAAATTTTTCGAGTACTTAATATTTATTCTATCTTTAAACAATGAATCCATAATAGATATAATTTTTATTTATACTATCCTCACTTACTGAATAGTAAATTTACAACTATGGAGTTTTATGATAAGTAGACACCTATATTAGTATATAAATTATCTATTTTTCTTGACATTGCTTCGCTTCCCGTCAACATCCATAGCCTTGATGAAGATGTCTTAGTACCATACAAGAATGGTCTCACTGCTATAAAGCATCTATAGCCTCGACGAGTTGACTTGTACTTCCCACACTTTATAGTTCTCTCAACTTCCTTATTTGATCCCTTTTGATTTGTTTGAAATAATTTATTATGAAAATGGGTAAAAGAAGAGGGGTGGTAAAAGAGGTAATCTAACTTTAATGAATAAATGTCATACTTTTAAAAAATTTGACCCTAAAAGTTTCCCTTAAACTACCAATGTAGAATATTACTTTAAGGTGGTGGTATTAAAAGAAAAGATAAATATAAACTCTTTCCTCTACTTGCAGAGTACCATCATAATCTGAAATACGTCTTCGTGTTCCACCATAATCACTATTCAATGTCAAAGAATTGAAACTTGATGTAGATTTTTTCAGATAAAGCAACCCCATTTGTGATAATAACAAAGTTAAATTTTGAATTGTGTCGCCTAAAAAAATAACAACATGAAACAAAAATAACTAATAGAAAACAAAACAAAATAAATTATACACTATTTTCCCTAAACTATCCTCAACTAATCAAATTCGAAAGGACTATGTGAATTCAAACAACCAATGTAACCACTTTAAACTTTATCGAAATTTTTTAATAAAAATAAAAACAAAAGGAAAAAAAATCTTGAAGTAAAAAATAAAGATTTTTTTTTTATTTATTTTTTATTTTTTATCAAAACTTATATACAAAGTGGAAAGGTTATTTTTAATTATATATTTATTGTTGTAAGATTGTTCTAGCTAAACTTCTATTCTATCATAAAATTTATTATTTTCATTAAATGTTATTTGAACTGGAAAAATCAAAGGACAATCTACGTTATAAGTTTTTTGAATTTCAAATTCAAATCCTTGAGAGGATTAGTTATGATATAGAAGAAAAAGTATAAAGATTGTACATTAATTGTACAATTGATATTTTGTTCTCCTTATAATTTTTATGGAATTCTAATTGATAACGATCATCCGAATAATTTACATTATGAATTACAGATTTTGTACAAGTGGATTTTTTTTTATGTTATTAGCAACTATATTTACAACTCTAATATGATCTATAAAGCAATTTTTTTTTTCAACGAGTTAGAAAAACATTCTTATATATGGAGAAACAAACACAAAAGTTAGTTGTAAGAGAGAAAGGTTAAAAATATACATGATCACTTTCAAATCTTTATTTATAGAAGATACATTATAATTACAAAAGAGTGAAACTTCATTCATGTAAGAATCTTTTGAACAAACATCAAATGACAAGTTTAAATCACTATGAATATCAACATACATTTAAAAATGAATAATAGAAAGAGTAGATACCTCATCCATCCTTTAACTGGATATACAATCGGGTTCAAATTGGTGTGTTTCCTTTAATGAAATGTGCCTTAACTCATAAGGAATCAAATTAAATTTGGTCACAATTAATTCTTCCTCATTGTGATATTGATTTTGCAAATTAGATTCCACCTGAGGTTTGATTATAAGAGGGCTTGAATTGATCATTATATTAGGGTGAAATTCCTCTATATCATGATCATAAATTACCTCCTTTTCTTCGATGTCACAAATTGAACCAAAATTCCAACTATTAAGAAAATCAAATGAACAGTGAAATAATTCTTCAACATTGTCCAAAGTCCTATCTATTTCTTCTCTACAGTCATAAGATAAATTATTATAACTACTCTGTGTTATAAATGATTCCATGTCATCTTCATGCATATCATTATACACATATATTTCATAATTTACACTAACATAGTAATCATTATAATGATCACAGTCAAAAAACGAATATGGATACATACACAAATAAAGTTTAGAAGATATTATATCAAATGTTGCTCTGTTATTTAGTTGTTCAATATCAATTTCATCTTTTAATTCTCATGAATTAGAGATTGACATTGAATCTATTTCAATTGATTCTTCTTCAAGAGAAGAAGTCTCAATGGATACTTCAAGATCATTAGTTAATTTGCAATCAATAGACCTAGATTTAAAATCTTCTGATAAATCCATATTTACTGAGATAGAAATATTATGAGAAGAACAACTTTTAATTTCATCATTATTAGTCTTCTTATTAATTCAAGGGAGTGAACACAAATCAAGAAAACCCTTCATTAAATATCTTGTTGAGGGTCTATCATGATTAGGAAAGACAAAATAAATTAACCTAAATCTAGCAATAAATTCATCCACTGTTTCACCTTCATACATTCTTATATTTTCTAACTTTGCACACAATTCCTCATAATCAAAATGTTGATGGGATTCAAAAAATACCTCCATCATCTGCCTCCATGAATGAATGGAATGAGCTGGTAATAACTTAAACCAACTCCTAATCCTTCCTTGTAAGGTCAAAGTAAAAAGTTTGTAGATTAAATTCTCATCAAATATACGTAAAATATTACAAAAAAGATTGAACTGAGATATATGATGAAAAACAAACAATTATTTTTGTCCATTAAAACTTAATTGCAACAAGAAATGAATTGTCTTTCCATATACTCTTTCAACAAGTGAAGGAAAGCTAAAGTATGATTCAGAACATGGATAGGACCCATTTAAAATCTCCAAAAAATAAATAATAGCTCCAGAGGGTTTACTTGCTTAGGTCCTCCTATCACTAATTTTTGATAGGAGAAAGAATTCCTTCATGGAACAGGGGATCATCACCCGATCAAGGCCCCAATTAGGCCTATACTCATTTGGTATAATGATGTCCATTGGTATGTGGGCTCGGTTGCCCCCATGAAGATTTTTTTGAATGTGATGAAAATTCAATTCAAAGAAAATATATATTACCTAACATTAATATAATCTAAATATTTATTAGTATATTTTTTCCTTGGAAAAAAGCGCAATTTTATTCATCCGAAGAGACAAATTACATTTTGTAGGTGCTAGTTTAGCACATTCAAAAGCATAAAGAAAGTGTGATTGTTTGCACCAGAGAAAGTATTGATCTATTGATATCTTTGCAGAGCATAAACTGGTATACCATTTACTTCTTCATGTCTAGGTTCTGTTCAAATGCTAGTAGAGTATGCAATTTAGAGCTGCATTTACATCAAAAATATGAAACATCCCAATAGTGGATCTGAGAACTGTTGTTGTTTTTGTGCCAAAAAAAAATGATCTTGTGGATTAGTGAGCAATAGAGTGAGTCTGATCTTCAATGAAAGGTCCGTGGAAGAAAGCACAAACTATATCTCCATCTGTTTCTGTAAATTGCCATTGCCCAATGTTTAGATTGAGCCCTTCTTTGGACAACGAAACTGCTATGGCATTCCTGTTCCTGTAAACATGTTGGATAGATAAATGGTCAAATGTATCCAACAAATTGCGAGTCTCCATCAGTATATGTTGCAATAAAATATTGTGGCAGTGTTGAGTTTTTTGTACCCAATTTATTACATTCAATGAGTCACCAAATAGTTGTATGGATTTCAAATCATATTCTTTTGCTA
>JASDQU011100886.1:12492-25378 GCA_032191745.1 Picea mariana | reverse complement strand
CAAGCTTGTCGGCCTCCTCCGTCTCTTTTCTTTTAATCAATGATCGAATAGAAGGTTGCCCCCCAGGTGTTGACCTCGGCACAAAGTAAGATGAGGTTGATGAGGGGACTGCAGAAGTTGAGGGCCCTGTGGCTGAGGAGTGGGATTGTGGTACTGGTCCCCCCTCAGAGGCACTTGTTCCAGTGTTTCTATTTGCAGTGGCACATTCAAGTTCTTTTTTACGAGCGTCGATCGCATCCCTCTTATTAGCCATATCAATGAGTGATTGGTTTGCAATACGCATAATTTTCGGGGTACTGTTTGGACAAGCATCCACATCAAACCCAGAGATTTTGGCAAGGTGGTATTTCAAGCGGCTAATTCCTGCAAAAATATTTTTGCCGCAAAGATTGCATGTCAATACTTGTCTATTGGGAAGTTGCACTGGTTCACCATACACCCACATTGGATCCAATGCCTTCAGCATTTTGTTTTGTTTAGATGAAAATATTAAACCTATGGCACAAAAAACCAAAATAAACACACGATAAGGCAAAGGTTAAATAATAAGAGCTAGATGAATTAGAATGATTGAATCTTCCATTCAAAAACAACAAGAAGAGGCACATTGCAAACCCTAGCCTAACTCTAAAAATTTAAAAAACAAAGTTCAAACTTCAAACAAATGAAAGAAAAACGTTTCTGATCATACCTGGAAATCTTGATCTCTCCACTGGCGCTAATGGAAGCAAGATCCTTGGCTTTCTCCTCCTTGGATAGATGCACAATGACTTCCCTCACACCTCTCACACTTTACAAATGAAACAATGAGCAAAAAAAAGGGACCCGCGACCTCTAAAACCCCCTCACGCGCACTTTTTCTGCAGCTAAACCCAGCAGCCCGGAATTTTCCATCGACCCACGACACATTCAAAATTTCTCGCGAGTTAATTAAAGTGTCGCAACACTTTGATATGTCGGAAGTGTCACAATATATTCCTAATAAAATTTCGGGAGGGTGAAAATGCCGGCGACATTTCTGAAATCTCGGCGATATATTCAACAGTGGGCTAGACTATCAGCTGCAGCATTGTATTCCTCTGATGGGCCATTATCCTAAGACGGAAGCCCAGGATTTTATCTAATAAAATCAAACTCAAAATTGCTTTTCCCGCAAGGGTTTTTCCACGGGTATTTACTCGAAATCTCATGGGCAAATGTATTTGGTTTCTGTTTTATGCGTCCGCTTATATTTTCGTTGAATAACCTAGTTGTGCTTTAGTTCAGTAAATTTATTTTGCTCGGAATTAAGTGTCGTGTGCTAGGTTATCAGATTTCAACATCCATGTGGTCATTAATTATTGTTCGTCAATTACTAAGTTACGTACTTTGTGAAGTAATGTTATCTGATTTTCCCGTTGGGGAATTTTTTAAAATGTGAATATGCATCTACGGAATGTATTTTTTTTATATTTAATAAAATTACAAACCTTTCATGGGAGGGAATCCATGCGGTCATTAATCATTGTTCATCAATTACTAAGTTATGTACTGTAAACAGATTAAAATATAAAGAAAATTTGGGAGGATGTTGTGCATATTGTGTTTGTTTGTGATTTTCCTCCTTGTGAATTTGCTTGATGTGAACCAATCCACATCGACTAAAAATTTGAAGGTATGTCTTTCCTGTGGTGGTTCTGGAAAATGTCTAATTTTGAAACAAGCAAACCTGCAGATGGAAGAGAGGACAACCGTATATCCTTTTACTCACTTTCACAAGCTTTCAAAGAAAAAGAAGGATATATACAGAAATAATGAGCTACTTGGGTTAGATCCCCACAAAACAGATATCAAGCATAACGAAGCTGCACAAGGTTGACTGTCCCACTGTTTAGAAAGGAACTGCAGCAAGGAAAATATATAGGGTTAGTCTGCTCCATCAACAATGACCTGGTATTTTTCCCGGATGGGATGGTATTGCGCTCCACTTGGCAGGCTGAAGGCGAAGGAGGAGGCCAGCGAAGCACGGAGCCATGTGGGCGGCTCGTGCCCGCTGCAGCCAACACTCCCCGGCTTTAAATCACATTCAATACTGATGGGAGGGGGCATTAATCCACCACCCTCGACCACCTCTATGTATTACACCATGCAGAACTCATTTGGCATTCTTGCCTGGTTGTGTGGCGTCGACTCTGGTTCGGCGATTTTTATGGTTTTTCGAGTGTTTTTTCTTGTTCACCTTGGCTCTGCAGACCCTCTGCAGACGCCGAGCTTGGTCATGCCGCGACAGCGTATGCGCCCACGTCGGGGCTCTCCCTGGCACCCTCGACGCCCACGCACTTCCTCCTCGCCCTCTGATTCTTCTACCCCGGGTCCTGACTGTCTCGCTGTAGTCGATACCTCCTGGACCTTGGCATGGCGCTCACCCCCTGACAAGCACGCCTCCTCTCCTCCAGCGCCGCGCCCTCGTCCACCTCGTCCCAATCCAAAAACGACCTCTCCTTCACCGCTGCGTGGACACCCAGCCATTTTGCAGGACCTTGTTTTTGAGCTCAGGGAGGGGGTCAATGACCTCCAGTTCCGGGTTCAACAGATGGAGGGCAAGCTCTCTACCCTTCTCCAGCTTATAGCCAATCCCCCTCCAACCGCTCCTGCGAACTCCAGCGAGGCTCATGAGAGCTCCAGTGACCATGCAAGCAGCCAGCACTATGATTCCACCGGAAAAAGCCCGCAATTCGAAGGGACGGCAGGTTTTCCAGAACCCGGGACTGCTCGTGCGCAGAAGGAAACCTGGGTAAGCCCTGAGGCAGGGGATGACGGTGCAGTTTCAGCAATGGCGGCCGAGGAGAAGGAAGCCAGCATCCAGGTGCACGAAGACAAGCGCCACAACGCCACGGATATGCAGTGGACTGCCGGCGGGACACCTATCATCGAGGAACCATGGCCTGGCCCCCTGCCCGAGTATGTTCCTGAATATACAATGCTTGTTCCATATTTTAGCTCTAGTGGCTCTCATGGCAGTTAAATAGGTCTAGTTTTATCTCTAGCACTGTTGGAATTTTTGCTACTTTATATATACGGTTGGCTGAACTGGTTTCTCCTGACGGAGCAGTTCAGTAATTACAACCGCTTTACTCAATCATTGTACTCTGGATTCTGGTTCTGAGAAGGTTTTTTATATAATACAAACACTCACTCACTTACAAAAAAAAAACAATGACCCGGTATTTCTATTTAGTATTTATCATTTGCATCAAACAACTTCTGCCATTGAATATCAAACTGAACTCCAATATCTGCATTTGATAAAATAAAATAAAATAAACTAATATTAAAATCAAAGTCCCCAGACTCGACTTAGCACAAGATTCATTTTTGCTGAGGGTCAAACTTGAATTAACACATATGGAATCCGATAATTTATAACTAAGTCAATGTTTTTAAACTCCTCGGACTCAGAATGGGTCGAGGGTCAACTCAGACTCGGACTCAAACTCAGATTGACTTGATTTCAATGACTTGGTTTACTAAAAAATACATAAAATATTTAAATTTTAATGAAAAAATTATATTTTAAAGATTCCAAACCATGAGTCCAAAAAATTATTGAAACTTTAAAAGAAAGCATTATGAATAAATGAGCAATGACAAAGTTACAAACATAGATGACAAGCAATGTTCCACCATCGCTTATATCGGGATCCTCGTCATTAGTATCACCCTTTGCCTCTTGTCTAACCTTTGTCTCTACCTCAATCCTCTAGGGACATCAGTCAACACCACCCAATTTTGATGAAACTACCTAATCTAAGCCTTGTAAGTTTTAATATGGTAGAAAAAGCTTAACATACCCAATCAATGATTTTGGTTTGAGTGAAGGGTACATTTTTGCCAAGGCCATGATAGAGGAGTTCAACAATCAATACCACCAACATCAAGGTACATAAAGAGCTTGGTGCTCTTGATTAAATGCCAATCTCATACCCTCATACGTGATAGAATCCAATGAAAATGTTGCAATCCTACCAAATCCTAAAACCCTGAAAACTGTTAAGTCTGCTGAATTTTGAATGGGATATGAAATTCTACTTTCTCCATATGAAGTCCAATGAGGTTGGAACCACTCTCCAACATCTTGAAACAATTAATGGTAATGTTAAAAATTTAAGCAAAAGGATAAAAAGGAAACAGCCAAACCGAGTAAACAGCCGAGTCAAAGCGGTCACCAATCAACTCAGCCAAGTTGACCGAGTTGATTTGACTTGGACCGCTTTTAAAAACACTGAACTAAATACATCATACATCAAAAACACCATGGACCATGGCATGAAGCTATGAACCAAAATGAATGTTGTGCCCTAGCAAAGGTAGGTTGACGATGTTGTACCCTAACTTGCTCCAAGATGCCCAAGCTCTCACTGTGCAAAGTAACAAAAACCCTAGTGCAAAACCTTGCACCAAAACCCAACTAGAGAAAAGTGAAAAATGAGGAGCAAGTGGGCTTTTATAACAAAGGGTCAATGTCTGACTCATGCTGACCCATCTGACCTGGCGAGTCTAATCGAGACTCGGCAGATCTAGCCAAATCTCCAGTCTTGTCAGACCCGGTCAGGTATGACTGAGTCAAACCCAGTTCTACCGGGTCAGACCAGGTATCCTTGAGTCTAGCCAGATCCTGTCTGAACCGACCTGTTTCCGAGAATGGGACAGGTCTACACAGACTTGGTCAGGCCCTGTTACTATGTTTAAAATTAATATTTCCTCTTGCCAAGTGAACCAAAGATTGGAAGGATTGTGTAGTTCTAACAGTATAACAAGGTTGAGTTCATATGTATTTTCTATAAATCCCCGAATCTACATGCTCTATTTCAATGAAACGCTTCAAATTCTTGACAAAAATCTATCTAGACATCAAAACAAAAACATTAAAAAGAACACATATCTATGTTTGAAGAAAAGGGACCGGTGAGCGCACAATTAACAATGCCTGCCTAGAAATTGAACTCCAACATCATTTCATCAGTTTTTCGAATGAATTCCAGCAACACTCGTATGCATCTGTAAGGCCTGTTTCAGATTCAAATCTCTCAAAGCGGACAAACCCTCTCTTTTTCATTTAAATGCGGTAGCTTTTGACCAGGTTGTGTGCGTAAAGTAAATACCAGTCTTTAAAGCCTATTCAATTGAACCCTGGGTTCATTTTTCTTTCTTCTTCATCCTCTCAGCTGGGTTTGGTGTGCTCATCGAACCAAGAAGGTTCATTTTTCTTTCTTCTTAATACTCTCAGCTGGGTTTGGTGTGCTCATCGAACCAAGAAGGCTCAAAATATTAGGATTCAACCATGATGAGGGCACTGATAAAGTAAATCCTGAGCTTCCATATGTTTGCCTGCCTTACAAAGTACATCAAGCATCGCAAAATATGTTTTGACCGGTGCAACACGCTTTCTTCTCAGCTTGTTCAGGAAATCTAGAGCCCCGTCCACTGTCTCACTCTTCACATAAATCTCATAGAAAGGATCTACAAAGAGCGGAAAAACCTCATTCCTCATTAAGTTGAAGACCTTCAAGGCCTCCGGCAGCTTCCTTGCATGGGTTAATTTCTGTAGCAACTCCTCGAATGTAGCCTGTGAAGGTTTGGCTCTTTTGTCTTCTATCATTTGACAGAGAAATGTGTAAGCATCCTATATTGGCTTTCGATTGCAAAAAGGATTAACTAAAATTGCCAAGATTTAACAGCCGGCCTGACATCCACTTTCCAGCAACTGCCCAAAACAAGACAGTGCCTTATCTTCCTCACCGGCCCTACAAAGTCCATCAATTAAAATGATCCATATATTCAAATCAGGAGTGCAGCCCAGTCCTTTCATCTTCTCCCAAACTTCAAACCCTTAATCCAATCTCCCAGCCCTTGCAAAGCCCATAGACAAGTTGACTCTAGGTAATATTATCGGGCACAAAACCCGCGTTCCTCATAGCATCATAACATCTTCGGCCTCATCAAATCTACCAGATCTCGACAGCGACCGATGAATTCCAACGTACATAGCCTTGTCAATATAACCACTGTCATATCGGAGAGTTTCTACTGCTTTGAAAACTAGATCAACATCAGGGCTACTGAAAAACGAGAACTCTTGCAAAACTGCACCACAATTGTGGGCAGAAGGCTTACCTTCACCATTATCCATCATCCGAATAAACAAGTCCACGGCAACCTTCATCATTTTTCTCTTAAAAAAACCTTCTGGGGACTCTTGTACATGTAGATGCATCCATCTGGTAGCCCTTTTGACACATTTCATTTATCAAAATCCAGAAATGATTAATGTATTTGTCACTGCCCACAAGTTTTATCATTGCATTATAAGTGCTAGCACTATGCTTAAAACAAGTTTGCACACCAACCCACTTGAAAAATTCGTATGCCATTTCAGGGTTTTCTCCAAGGGTTTGAAGTACAGATAATACATATCTATAAAGAACCTAATGTCAAGAGAACACAATTCATTTTCAGTCTCTTGACACCATTATCTTTGTTTTATAACTCTGTAAATCAATGCAGAGTCTTCGCCTTCTACTGCATTATCTTGAACAACATCCTCCCCTGAGAGTTTTGACGAAAATAGGCTTTGTAGGCCCACATTCTGAATATTTTGGGCAAACCCTGAAGTTTCAGAAAGAAGTTGTATTTAAAATCTTGGAAATGAAGACTTCCGCTTACCGGATCAATCAACGGCGGGGCTTTGTGCGTACTCACCGACTTGGAGTTGTGCAGGAAAATGCGTAAAATCCTTACCAAAATTCTCCTTGTTCTCTGCATCTTTCCGGGTTGTGCTTGAACTTTCCTGCTGAAAAACACAACAGAATGCAAGTGATGTAACCTTTTCAGTGTTTTCTAGCCATGGAAATGGATATTGGTGAAACTCTAAAGGTTTTAACCAATTTACATTAAAATATTAAAATAGATATTGTTCAAAGTAGTACCATTTTTTTTTCCAATAGAAAATTTGTTCAAAATTATTTATTTTTTTAATAGAAATTTTGCTCAAAATTATATTAAGAGTATACATTACAAAGATCCAATCAGGTATAGTCAAAGTAGTCAAAAGTATAACTATTAAAATAGCTTCTTTACATTCCAACATAAATCTATGCTTCTTGAAGAAAGCACCCAAAACCATAATATAAGTTGATAGATAACATACTCATACTAATATTCAGTTCATATGAAAATGAGTCCAAAATAATAATAATATGCCTATTCAATATCGACAATTGGGAGATGTCAGAAAAGATTGAGATGTGATAAAGGCCCTGCAACCCCATTTTCCACTTGAAATAAGATATTTTGCCTTCTGGTTCATAGATAGTTTGTTTAGATAATTGATTTGTCTCCTTGTTAAATTCCATGAATATATGATGAAAGCTAATTTCTTGAAAATATTTTATTAATTCCTTTGTTCTGAGCTTCCATCCTTCAATGGTGGTAGCCTCGAGTCTTCCTCTCTATTGTTTAGCCAATCAATGATTACCCTTGTGTCCCCCAGAACCTGTAGTTTTTGTAGAGACAAATGAGTAGCAAGAGTGAGAGTAGCCCAAACTCCCAAAAGTTTTGCCTTAGTATTGGTTCCACCCCCGCAGTTGATAAACCACCTATATATTGTAGATTATGGTGTTTTGATAACACCACCAACTCCACACTACTTGCCACCTGAAAGTGCAGCCCCATCAAAACATGCAATAGAGGTACCCACTTGTTGAGTGATCGAGCAAGTTCTTAATGGGATGAATTTTTGAGATGATGGATGCCTATTGAGAGATCTGAGAGTCTTGTAGACCACAAAAAGTACTGAAGGAGAAGCATTCTTGAAAATAACTTTATTTCACTCTAACCAAATATACGAGCAAGTAAGGGCAGTGATAGTTGGAGAGACAAACTTGTCCTTAGACCAAGAAAAAAATCACTCAAATAGTGAAGTCCCTTCTCAAATTTTTTGTAGCTTCAGCCTTGATTTTAATCTTTCCCAGACTAATTTGGTGAAGTTGCACTGAATGAAAAGATGGCTAATTTCTTCGGTACTTTGTTTGCACAAAGGACATAGGCTTGGGCCCTTCCAACCTTTTTTTTTAAGAATATCCCAGGATAAAATTTTGTTTTCAACTGTCATCCAAATGAATAACTTGATCTTAAGTTGTAACTCCCATTTCCAAATATTTAACCTCCAACCACAACAGGTCGGGTACCTCTGTGTAGATATAAGAGCTGAATAAATATTTGTAATCGTTAAGATCCCTGATGAATCACCCCCAGTCCATATCAATGCATCAGTTGTATCTTGGATCGTGACTCTAGCACATATAAGCGCTCTACGAAAACAATCCCATTCATTTGCCAAGTCACCTGTAATACCCAGCTCCTCGCTGCAAATCTAGTTTTCCAAGTATGTAAAGTGGTCATGGGGTCCTTTTGCTTGAGCAAGGATTGTGATTTTTTTGTCTTAACAATGTGATAAGAGTAGGTGAGAGCGTGGAGTTGTTTCCCAGTCCTAAAATTCTGTCTCTACCAATGGAAATAAGGTGGCCCGAACCTGGTAACTAGCTAAGCCAATGTGTGATCACATGGACCTGTTGGGTATGTGTTATATTCTTTGCACGAGTAGATCTCCTTTAGCACAGTTTTTACAAAGAGATGAAAAGAAGCTGACTTCTATTAACATGAAAGTCTCAAATTTGATGCATAACCAGATAATAGTTCTGGCATCAAAACATTACAAAATAGGGAGCTATGCTCAACCAGTTGACGACCTTAACAAAATATTAAAACTATTTATTTATACTCGGAACAATCCGCCACCACCGAGCGTGTGACCTGGCCACTACAATCAAACCTTTGCGTCAATGAGTTCTTATGTCAGACTGAACGTGCACCCCTCTGTCAGACGCGAGCTCAGACTAGCATGGGTTTTGCAGGAAAATCTGCCCACAGGGGTACCACAGGCTGACAGTACAGTCACCACGGTCAGGCTTTCCATTCCTTCTATTTATGGATTGAGCCAAGGTTTCAACCACCAGCTCTACTTTCATTAACTGCCTTTCCTCAAAGATTGAATGAGAGTTAATGCTCAGGGAGCGACAACGTGTCAAGACCATAAGGGTGCCCCCTGTCTGTGTTGATGGTTGCCACGCATTTGGCTCTCTAGGGCTCAGGGGCTAGCTCATGTTCCCCTACTCCTTCTTCAATGTGACCTAGGGCCATGACCCTACACAATTACACGATTGCGGGTGCGACCAATGGTGGTTTGAAAGCAAACCGCTTTTGTCCCCACAATTCACCATAAATCACCACGCTTCCCTTTCTAAAAACCACGATTCTGATTGCGGCTCGCCCTTGAAATTTTAAAACGTGTGCACCTTTCGACCCCGCAATGGAGCACAACCATTAATATTGTGATCTGAGATGAGGCTTCTTGATCAACGGTCCAGCTTTGGCACCTTTTAGATTGATGGATCAGATCTTCCCTTTTCAAATCAACAGCTGAGATCTGCTTCGCGATTCGGGCTTCAGGCCTTTCAATAGTCAAACTTTATTTGCTCCAAGCAAATTCTCCAGAGCCAGGGATCTGATGACGCATGGCTCCCTGAGATCAACGGCTAAGACGCTTTTTGGGTCTCTGGACTCCAGAAAAATCAAATCTCAAACCTGGGCTTCCAAGTGCTTTTACCCAGAGCCATGGATCTGATGACGCGTGGCCCTCTAAAGATCGATGAATGAAATCCCTTTGTGTCTTCGGGCTTTGAGAGAATAAAATCTCAAACCTGGGCTCCCAAAATCTTTTACCCGGAGCTGGTGATACACTGACCCGTGTCCTCATGAATCGAACAACCGAGAATTACTTCGGGCCTTTAGTTGGAGCTCATGCATTTATGCCACATGTCCCGCTGATGGGTGGTCCAGATGACGTCATATGATGTCACGTCTACTAATCTGTCATGATAAGGAGGGTGACATAGCCACGACCGAATGACCTGGAAAGAGTACCATGCGTCATGCCTGATGAGAGTGTGTCACATGTTTCAGGTCTTCAGGACTTCAGGACTTCGGCGCTTCGGGTCTTCGGGCCTTAGGAGCTTTTCTCATTTTAAAACTCTCGAAATAAAACTCTTGGAGTGACAGACCTGATGACGCATGGAATTCTGTATTTGGACGGTCGAGATCCACTTCAGGACTCTGGGCTCCGGGAAAACCAAAACTCAAATCTCGCTTACTCTTCCATGCACTTTTACCCAAAGTTGTGGACCTGATGACACGTGGCTCTTGTTGATCAACGGCTCACATCCATTTCGAGCCTTCAGCAACTTCGGCTCTTCAGTGGCTTCGGCTCTTCGAGACTTCGGGCTTCGACCCTTCGGGATTTCTAAGCACTTCTCATTTCAAATCTTTTGAAGCTCATTCCCCCGAAGGCTTGGATCAACAGCCACCTGTCCCCTTTAAGATCAACGACTCATATTCACTTCAGGGCCTTTTGCTCTGGTGATATACTTCGCGCAAGTTTTCACTCCCGAACACCCGTGAGTTGCTGATCTGGACTGTTCCTAGAATCTCCGTCGCTGAAAGATTAAAACTGCTTTCTGCTCATGCTTCGATCCCGAAACAGACTGCTAAGAAAGATGCACTTTGTGTTCATGGCTACAACCTGCATGATCAAGAATTTGGATGACTGGTTGTGCGCTGAGAAAAAAGGGAGACCAATGACTGGAACGCAGGGGGCGAGTGCTCGTCCTCGGAGAAAAACAGAGGGGCTTGGGGCCGATATTTCTTTCGGTTAAGATATTGATGGAAACCAGGGCACAGAAACGAACAAGGGCACACAGAAGACAACTTTACACGCCGAAAGGGGATAAACTTAAGACTTGTCGATTCAAAAAGGATAGAGACAAAGAAACATTACAGACTTAGGTAGAAACCACAAACCCACAAGACTCTGACAAGTTCATGTGATAACAATATTTACAGAGAAAGAACAACATTTCCTTTCATCATGTTTACAGAGAAAGAAATATGGATGCAGATTCTCTAAAAGGATGGAATACATTTGGATGAGTTTGGCACATTCAGAAGATTGTGGATGGCCACACTTTTGAATACCTTCATCCCCCTTTTTATTAGAGCTTATATTGGACAGTTGGTCCAAATATGTTTTAAGGGGATGTTATGTGGGTTTCATTTTTTGTATGGATGTATTTCTTTACGGATGTTGCTAGATGATATGTGAGGTTCGGTTTCGGGATCTATGATGATGGACTTGAAGGATCAGTTTACTTTGTGAAGTAATGATATCTAATTTTCCCATTGGGGAACTTTTTGAAATGTGAATACGCATCTATGGAATGTATTTCTTTTATATTTACAAACCTTTCATCAGAGGGAATCCATTGCTAGCTTTTGGGGTAGCTCAGACAGATACTTCTACATTGGCAGTGCCTAGCATGCGGAGGTGTCCTAGCGACACTCTTTAAAGTGGCTTTTATGTAATGACTAAAGTTAATTTTGTAAGGTTGAGTGACTTAAGTGATTTAAGTCATTTCAACAAAAGATTAAGTCATGACTGTTAGATCGTGAGATCCAAGATCTAATCTTGGCCATTGATATCTAGGGTCAGGGTTTTAATCATTAGGGGATTATTAAAGCATATCTAAGGAGAGTGAGAGGCACACAATGAGTGCATAAGAGCAAGAGGGAGTCTTGCTCCTGTACTTGTGTCTGAGTGGGCAGGGCCGAGGAAAGGGTGCAGGGGGCAACGAGGGAGATAACAGTCGGGTGGGCTAGACCAATGTTGTATATGTCGTGCTAAGGTAAGTGTCGGCGAGGGTCTGGAATGTAACTTCTCGACGACATCAGCGGAAAATGTCGGAATATCTCGGAAAATGTCGCAAGACCTCAAAAAAATACAAAAACAATATTTTTTTTCAATTTTTTAAACTTGTAAAGCAACAACAACATCAAATAAACACTTTGCTACATAAATATGAAAATGCAACTAATAAATAAGATGCATAAGATGTCAAGTGGTCACATATCGTTACTAAAATGAAAATTCTGAAACATGTTTCTGATGGGATGATAATAGATAGAAAATCACATCAAATGATCAAAATAAATGTATCTCATGAGATGAATCATCATGAGGCATCCATATACTAAATAGTACATGATAAAATGAAAATGATAGATCATAGGAATCTAAATCATTGATTCTCTCTAGGTCGTGCTCCTCTAGCCCTTTTACGAGTAAAGGGCACCAATTTTCCTCTGGAAGCAGCAGGTGGTCGTGGAGGTACTCTAGATGAGCTTGAAGTGGAAGCTCCAACTGCTTCAAATGCTCCATCTGAGGTGGTAAGTGATGGGGACGAGGTGGAAGGAAAGTGTGTTGCCTCCTCCCAGTCCCAACAGACCCAAGCCCAACTCCAGGTGTGGCTCTCCGTGGAGGTGGTGCTGGCATTGGATCCACTAGAAGTCCAATCTCCTCCTCAGCCTCTGTATCCACTGGAAGTGGAACATCGTCCTCGTCCTCGTCCTCGTCCTCCTTTATTGCCCCCTCCTCCCTCAAATCATCTGCATGCTCCTCCAACCACTCGGGGGCCTCCTCCATTTCAGGCTCTTGAATCTCCATCCTCCACTGACTGGTGGTGTCAATGTTATCCAATGAAATGGTTTCTATGTTAGGTTCTTTGTCAAGTTGTTTCACCCACAACCTTAGATTGTAGTAGACATATACCAAGTCATTAAGGCGTTGGGTACCTAACCTGTATGAACATTGAGAGCTATAGTTAGTGATGGTAAATAAATAGTAAATACTAAATTGTAAAAATTAAAATTAAAAAAAATATAAACAATTTAAATTTTG
>JASDQU011100885.1:6778-24464 GCA_032191745.1 Picea mariana | reverse complement strand
ATCTTCACGGTTACTGGGGCATTCTGGTGGACAAATATGAGGAGATGATGGAGAAGTACCACCCGGGGCTCGGGGATCACCGCTGGCCCCTGGTCACTCACTTCGTCGGCTGCAAACCCTGCGGGAAATTTGGGGATTACCCTGTGGCACAGTGTTTGAAACAGATGGAGCGCGCTTTTAATTTTGGAGATAATCAGATCCTACAGATCTACGGCTTTACTCACAAGAGCCTTAGCAGCCGCGGCGTGAAGAGAACCCGTAACGACACGGACAAGCCTCTGGAAGTCAAGGACGAGCTCGGTCTGCTGCATCCTGCCTTCAAAGCAGTCAAAGTCTAAATTTGTCTATACCTCTAATGGTACGCCCAAACATTTTTCCTCCGAACTTCTTTGGCTGCATCAAAAAATTCTCCGGCGCCTCTTGGCCTCGGCCTCCACGGCAACATCTTTTATTATCAGAAAGCTTTATTATTATATTATAAAGCATTGTGTATGTTTTGTTCTAGGGTTCCATTCAAGCCTTTCCCCATTGCGGTATTGGCAATAAGTCTGTTTTAGAATTGCTGTGAACATACCCATGGAAGCACAGGGATCGACCTGGAGCTTTGTCAATGAACGGTGCAAGTAGAATCGCAGTCAGGTTAAAGACTGTATCATTATTTAGTATTTATCTTTTAAATTCCAGAAAACCAATGCTTATTTGGGTGTCTGTTGGCGTTACAGACTGATTTTGATTGCTTCCAGAAAACCAATGTATTTTTGGGTTTCTGTTGGTCTTACAGACAGTGATTTTGCAAAAGTGATTTGTTTTTTTTTCCTCATTTCTATTAGTTATCTTCCGTAATGAAAGTTCTTTCATTACAGAAGTGCATTTTCATCTGAATGCCCACCTTCCCTGTCTAGCATTACATTCTGCCATGTCTTACATCCATTTTTTTTTAGGATGGAAAAAACTCTCGGCATTTTTTGGTAATAGTCATAACTGACTTGACCGAAGCATCAATAAAGGACCAATTCCTAAGAAACAATAAAAGAAAGATTTCTTATGGCCAGCATCTTGACATTCTGTCATATGAACATTGAAAACATTATTTAGAAGAGTTTCAAAGGTTCAAAATGGAGCAAATATTATCGTATTCATTCTTTGATTGGTTTTTGAGTTTATATTTGATGGTTGCTGTTACTTATGGTGGATTATTCATGGTTACTGTTGTTGAGTTTATTTATGATGAGAAAAGTTTGTAGTAATGATGCAATAGCATTACTTTTAAGCCCAATTAAAAGAAAAATGATGATGTGCTAATTAGAACAAATCCATTGCAAAGTGGAATGGCGATTTGGAAAAACATTTTTGCAGGAAGGAATGGATTGCATAATGTGCACTTGTTCTCCATTGTATTAACCTCGGATTGTATGTAATCCTCTCACTCCCATAGAAAGCAATTGAATCATAAAATAGCTACTTGGCAGGTTTTTTCCATTCATCAAAATGTAAATATGATTGGTTGATAAACAATAAAAGTATTTTTTTTAAAGTATTTATAGACCTAGTTACTTAGATTTTTCTTCAAATTCTTTTGTTGTAAAGTGATGACCAGATCAAGGACAGGCAAAAGAATTGAACGCTTCTATCTTTTTGGTGCCTTGATGGTGAGTGAAGTGCTCTTATGACGAGTGAAGCATTCAGTTGAAAGGCACAACGATGAAGTTTGCTTATCCAGTCATAAACCTTAAAAAGTAATTGCGAAAGGCCCAATTCAAATATAGGACATGTTTAGGCCCCAAAGAGTAATGGTTAACTACATTATAAAATCATTATTTTTAGGAGCTCATTAAATATAATTTTCAATGTTATTTGGAATATTAGTTTATTATAATATTTTCGAAAATAAAATTCTTTTCACAAAAAGCCACCACAATCATAGAGATAATAATACTAGTCTTATCATCATATAAAAAATGAAGCCACATAGGACCAAGAAGATGATACACCATTGAGGCTTTACAAGTTAACATATTGGAGAATATAAAACAAAATTAACATTGCCCTCTAGCAAAAGTAGAGGGACAAGATAAAATAAAATGCCAAATAAATGCCCATGATGGGATATTAGCTGAGTGGTAGAGTGTGCCCCTGGTTATCGTGTCGCTGTGCCTGGGTTGTGAAGGCTTACTAGCCAAAGTAGAGTGACAAATCATATAGTCTCTGCCCAGCCCTTGGGGGTTGACCCGCATCGGTTTGCTATGATCCAGATGAATGAAACTTGGCTCCCATCCATCACTATCTCGCCCAAACTCCTCACATTGCTCTAGCGTGAACATGACTAGACGAACAATTGAGAATTTATCAAAGCGTGGGACATCAATGATTGCTCATTTAAGGGCAACAGTGAGCAAAAGCTTGGGAATGAGCATATTGAGCCAATGAATGCTCATTGGGGGAGACCTTGCTTGTAGTGCATGGTGTTGTGGCCTAAAAGTTCAACTGGGGCATATGTGCTGCCTCCATCTTCATCTTCCTCAACAACACCTAGATTTGCACAAGTGTGGAGGGACACAAATTAGAGAGCCATCATACTAGTTAAAGGATGAACAATGAATGCATTTATGGACATGCATTTATTTCTGGTTTTTCAAATATGATACAAGATATCACTCTAATCATTTGCCATCATGCATGAGACTCTTAAAACTGTTGACTAGTAGGAAATGTTCGACAAGAGCTACTTAACGGGAAACTTGAAGGACTGGTCCTAGGTAGATTTAGCAAATTTACAGAACCAGAAGAGACGTTTAACGGCCTCATTCTTTCCACAAAAGGGGCATTTAGGGTGCAACGCTTTTAAATACTTTAGATTCTAGACTTTGGCCAACAGGGAGGCTGCTATGAATCAAGGACCAAGTAAAGACCGGCTTTTTGAACTCCATGGGTCTTTCCAAATGATCTTAATATAGCCAAGTCTTTTGCCTAGATTTGAGCCTCTGTAGCTTATTTAGTCTTGCATACATCAGTGGCTTAGTCGACAACCATCTATAAAGTTCGGTCAACTTGTATTTCTTGAAACCCTTTGTCTTGTATTATCTCTAGTGGCATCCCTAAGCATGCAGCCCTTGCAGGGCGAGTTTAAGAAATATATTGTTGGGTATGAGATTTTGTATTTTGTAAATATTATGCCTGTCAGGGTTGGTAACTAGTTAAGTTGAACTAAACATTGAGAGTTGACTAGCTCCTCCAGTCCCTTGCTTGGGTATATTGCTATCTAGTATCAAATAAGTCTGGCAATTAAAATTTAAATGCCTTTCTTCAAGTTCTTGGTTGAGAACCAAGCTAATTCTTCTAAAGGTTACCTTCACATAGAACCACTGTGAGCGCTAAACATTGTGATTGTTGAAGGGTCGGCCAGCTTGTCAGGTGTCACTTTTTGAAACCAACTTATGCTTATGGCCTCCCAAGTTGTCCATATGCTCTTGGCTAGAAATGTCCCTTTGATGATCATTGGGGTGGGAGTAACCAGAGGAGTCTGCAAGTTTAGGTTACTCCAAACACTTCCCTCTAAAGGGGTGTTAAAAGATGCGTTTTTTCAAAAGGTTTTTCCAAGATTTAGGACTTTCCCTTGCCCTGATGACCTAGCCCGTTAAGCGCACAGCGCCTAAGCCTGCATGTGAGTAGAAATAATTCCCATTCCTTCCCAGTCTTTTGGCACATAATAGAGGTTCCAGTTAAGTCCATGGAAATCTTTTTCTCCATTAGAGTTGGCCCATAATAATTTCTTGAGTGGATGTTCTAGTTGCTAATAAGATTTGTCAGAGGGAGCCCAATGTGAGGAATAATATACACGAGTGGTGCCCAACACTTTGTTGCAAATCTGGAATTTGGCAACAAGAGGCATAGGCTTGATAATCCACCTGCCGATTTTCTTGGCATTTCTTTGAAGAACAACCTCCCACAACTCCTGGGGCGATGTATGAAAAGCAAAGGGGGTACTTGAGAATTTGAAAACTTGACCATGTGGAATCCAAGCCTATCCTTGGCCTGCAAGCTACTCAGGGGCATCCTTTTTTGACTGAACAGAATGCATTGTGGTTTGGCCATTTGGAGCCTGTATCGGAGGCTTCACAAAAGCTTTGTAGATAATCTGTTGTATTAAAGAAGGCTCTCCTTCTCCTCTAGCAATGTGAGGAAAGACTCATCAACAAAGTGGTCATTAACTAGTTGACCACCATCAATATTTAGTAGGGGGATGCCTTTGATAAGGCTTTGGGCCATTTTGTTCTGAAGAAGCTATCACGAGGCATCTGTGGCCATCACATGTAGGGGCCAAGGGGCAGCCTTCTCCGATCAGCTTGAAGAGGCTAATTTTTCCAGATAAGGACGTAAGAACCTTGACAAAAAGGGTTTCAACAACATTGATAAAGAAAAGGCCAAACCCAATAGCCTTTGACATAACAATGATGAAAATCCACTCCACTTTGTCATATGCCTTCTCAAAGTCGATCTTGATGAACATGGCATCTACTCCTAGGGTTTTGGTCCACTCCATCCCTTCCCAGATGGTGATGACATAATCTAAACTAGCAATTGCCCTTGATTGTGCAAAGGGAGGTTGTTAGAATATGCAGTATTAAAAATATATTGTGGATTTTGAAGTGTTGTATGATTTTAAGGAAATTCTTGGTGCCTGATAGATCTGGATTTAAGATCGATCTATCATTGTCCAAAGCTTCTATTGATTACTTTTGTTTCAATTAAATCCATCCAATGCCTCTGCCAAATTTAGCAAAATTACCAATTAAATGAAAATCTAAATAAAAACTCTTAAGCTAAAAATAAAAGACAGAATGATGAGAAAAGATGAGGAGAAGGCCAGGTCATGCTTGTTCTCCATTGTTTGTTTCATAGAAGAGAATCGGTACCTTGTTTTTCTACCTTTTTTATTTTTTATTCTTATTCTTCAGCACAGTTCTCGAGCAAAGCAATGCAAGCCTGAAATGCTATCAGGGAATTGTGATGAAGAACAAAGTGTTGTTGAGGGCTGAGCAGATGAAGAATGTTGAATTCTCAAGCAAAGCAATGCAAACCTGGATTGCTGGCAGGGAGGTGTGATGAAGAACAGTAGTGTTGTTGAAGGCTGAGCTAGATTTCTCTGAATTTCAACAAGCTATGGGATGACTGAATGGGCTAGAGGCTAGAGTTGGTTTTCTGGCTAGATTTGCCTTTAAATCCTTTTAATTTTAAATAATTGGCTAGATTATTTTTGTTGTGTGATTGAAACATTTTTGGCTATGAATTTCGTTTAATAACACAAATACAACAATAGAAAGGGTCAGTATAATGAGAAAGAAGGGAAATTTGTATTTGCTAACATTTAAATTTAGTAACTATACCCTTAAAAGGGTATAGTACATGTTGTAGATGTATATACAAATCATCGTGTCGCCGTTTTAAATCGGTCTTCTTCCAATTCCGATAGAATTTGTTTGTTCATTTGTTTATCTTATAGACACTAATTATTATATAAGGCCCACACCCACTTATTTCGAATTCTCCTCGGTGCTCTGAAATGGATTTTTCCCTGGGAATCGGGAGTAGTTGCCAAACACCAAGGATCTGAGACAGTTGCAGCCAGTGCCCTTACAAGTAATAGGTTACCCTTTAAATGCAGTGAAGTGATTCGATCATTTAGCAGTAATGAAGATCCGATCCGGCTTCATCTTTTTAATACTACTTATATCTAGTTTCTGGGGCCTTCCTTTTAGCAGTGATTTGATCATTTCGYAGGCCGCGGCATCAATTATTGCAAATGCTTAATGAAGCCTCATAATTAAATTTGAATAGTGAATGAAAGATGAGAGCRATATTCTTCAAKAAGAGCGCTGACCTGTTTTCCTATCAAAAAAGTTTTGATTTTAATCCAAATTTTGGTTCAAGATGGGGAAAATACCTTGGCATTCAAGTATTCWTTGTCACAAGCATGTGCAGAAAATATAGAGACAGCCCAAGAATGACTTTTAGAAGCTGAGACTGCTTTATAAATATGTATAATATGTCAAATGATGTAATTGACAGTTAAAAGTATATGAACTGTGACCAATTTAACTTTGATTACATGTTCAATTTTTTTTGAATGACCACTCACTACAGAAGTAAGGTCTGCAATGAAAACATGGACAAAGCTCCAGAGAAATTTAACTRTGTCCCTTCTGATACATGAAACTAATCCTTCACCTTACAAAAACACAGCCAATATTTGACGTCCTGACCTTATCTAATGTGCCTATAATCTCGACAGCATAAGAGAACATGAAGAAAGTCCAACTAGCTTCTCGCTAATTTCCCATACTTTTTAAGTTTTGTCAGAATCACCGATTTCTTCAGATAACTGATTCTCAAAGAGGCAGTCTTTGTTCTAGCTGCAATGTACACCAGATTTGGTCAAATTTGGATTACTCACAGCCTGCATTACGTATGATTAAGTCAGAATCTTGAAAGCAGAGAGTCTGAATAAGATAAAAGTTGTCAAAGTTTACTCAACCATGAACAAAAGCAATCCATATCTGTGCAAGCATTTTTCCTGCTTCCTCCTCTGAAATAAATCCTTTAGTAATGTATTTTAGGGAGGTGGAAAAAAAACCTGAACATAAGAATATGTTTGTGAAATAGTAGCAATGCCGTGTGGGTATAGTGATGCAAATGTAATGCCAGTTTCTTCATGATGTCTTCTGTGAAATTCCTGCCTAGTTAGCATATTACTAGCTTTGCTATCCTTGTATGCCTTAGCCGCATCAAACTCAATCCGTTGATCATGGGCGAGACATTGACTCCATTCAAACCACCAGGAATCCCTCTCAGATGACCCAAATTAGCTTTAGGAGGGATACTCCCATCAAGACTATTTGTATCATCTATTGTGATACAGATATAAATTAGAAAGACTATCAGGTTCCCTGCAAACCAACACATCCATCCATCCAAATGCATGGCAGTGTAATTATCTTCAGGATTTCCAACAGCTTCGGCCATTCTTTCTCAACCTTAACGAAGTCTCTGCAGCCCATAATAATATGTCATTCCCCAGTTTTTGCAAGAACTTTGGCAGTATCAAGCCCTAAAAAAGAGTATGCACCTATTATGATAACATTACCCTTTCTAACTGTCTTTTTACTTGCTGGAGCTTCCTCTGTTTTAACTGGTGCGCCCACAGTCTGTGCCCTTAGTCTAGGAAGATTGGTATTTCTGCTTTTTCTTGCTGCAAAGGGAAAAAAGAGTGAATATATGTAGATGAAGTAATTTTTTTCTCGATAGGAAAGCAGTAATATGGTTATGCAACTTAAAACAAAGCTCCAGACAAGAATGAACTGGGCCAACAATTAGTCATTACAGAGGTTATAACAAATAAAAACTTCACACTCGATCAATATTTCTTCAAAAAGACCGTCCTTTTGTATACACACAAAAAGGAGAGAGATAGAGAGTTTTCTAGATGAGCTCAATATGCAGTTTTCATAATGTTGGATATATTTTGGATGCTCTAAAACATGTGACAGGACCTATGGGAATTATAAAAACAGAGAGATGACAGCTATGGAAAAAATCACTGAAATGTCCTTACATTCGCCTTCATATATCATTGTGCTATAAAACCATGGTCATGAATCTAAAATCATGATCTGACAGACATACTTCGACTATGCTAATAGACAAGGGTATTAATGTGTGATTGCCCGGCCACCTCTATCACATCTGGAATGCAGGACGTGCCTGCCGAAGTATTTACATGTTTATGGGTTTGCATCCTCCCAAAGTATTACAGGTTTATGGGTCCTAATATTTTTTTCCCACAACAGTCCTGTTTTTTCCAGCTGTGATGTATCTCCAAGGAGTGGATTTGGATTTAACAAGCTCCGGAGACGAGTTCAAAGTTATTGTGGATTTTTTTAGTGTTATATGATTTAAGAAAAGGTTTGCAACTTGAGGGATTTGATCCCATTTGGCACTCGATAGATACAGGGTTAAGATGGATCTACTTTGGTTTTTATCTTCTTCAATTCATTCTCTGAACATACAAAAGTGATAGATCCTAACAATATTTCTAACTTTGTATAAAGGTTCAGAGCATCATCTGAAAGCTTCTCTTGACTATAACTATTTCCCCTTTAGCTTTGATTTCATATAGGCATTTTCTAAYTGTTCTAGGAAATGGCTTTTCTCGCCGGAATCCGGCGACATAAATCTGCACAAAATCACTATTTTTTGTTGTTTAAAATCTATTTCTGAATGCAGAAATGAATTCAACATGCTGAAAAACCACTGTGGCACTCGGATTATACAGAAATAATCACTCAAATCTGCAGATCTAACAATATGTCGTCGGATTTCTGGAAAACGTTCCCGGAAAATATATCTGAAAAAGAATCATTTCGTAGAACCTTTAGACTACGGCTTTCATTTATATGAATGGTTCACGTTGTAGAACAAACAAATTACAGGAGCAAATTTTCAGCGAACAAGCAACACTTGCTCCATAATATTCTGCAATACATATTAACTTACAGAGTACTTGACATAACCGAAAATGCATATAGACAGCGACTATACCCGGCTGTGAATTTCTATTGCCTCGAGCAGTTTACGGAGATAGCAATTTGGAAATAATGAAGAGCTTGTCCCTGATGCATATGCAATAACCACTATGGTTGGAATTGGGTGCTGCCTTCAAAGAAAATCCTTTGAAATCCCTCGAGAGAGTTAGGCTTCCTTAGAGATTATGCATTTCCTTGAACAGTTTGTTTTAATTACAACTAATACGAGAATAGCAAGTGTTCTTGGCAGATTACTTAGTGTATAGTTTGAATTTTTCTCATATTTATACTACATGGTAGAATACTTTATACGTCGAAGAGTTTTAGATGCATACAGAGTGAAAGGTTGAGAAGTATTCTCCTCCAGTTATTTGCATTCATAACATTTTGTGCATACGGTGCTTCCAACCCGTATGCATGTAAAGTGCATCTAATATAGAGAGTTTCTTCCTTGCTGTAACCTCAAGTATATTTGCATGGGAGGAAAATTTCCAGATATGTATAATAAAGAAGCCTGTTCAAATATCCATGTTTATGTAGAGGCAGGAGGTCCGTTCATGGATTCATGGAAATTGGTATGATATATTTTTCCTCTCATAGACGAGTTCATACATCAGTTTGAGGCAACATTTTGGGAAGTGATACATTGCGAGTCATTATAATTGGAATCATCGGAATGATAAACAGTGCTCCAGTACCTGAGTTATAAATCCTCAACTTTATCTGGTCCCGATGTAATCTCTTCTGAATAAAGGAAACGGAACATTGTTAACAAAGAAAAATGAAATATGCATTAGATAAATTTTGGATTTTCAATGAATAGTCTTTAAACATGTTCACAATGGTTTAATTGTCACACACCAGGGTAACAGAGAACAATACAGTAAAAAACAGAACAAAATGCATTTGATTTAAAATTCCCGAATAGGAAATGTGGCAACAGAGATCAGAAATCAGAGAACTACCAACATTTCACATTTCGGTTTCCTGCCTAGTAGATCAAATCCTTGACATCATTTCTGGCTGGATTCCATATTTTTAATTTGAGTAAATATGTGATAAGTTATAACAGAGATCAGAGTGTTGAAGAACGAAACGTTGTGCAGTTATCTTTCACATTTTGGTTTCCTGTAACCTAAGTGACGGCTATGCCATCTCCAATGAACATCAGATTCGTCTTCTTCTTGTGCACTTCCATGCTCTGTGCATAAGCTCATATGAATTATGTATCTCGTATYGCTCTTTTTCTGGATCTGCATTCACTGCCTCTGCATTGTTCATGTAATTTCAACTCCTGTCCAACATTTGGTGTCTTACTCCCCATGAAATGRGACTCGGTTTGAACAGAGTGCGATTATCAATCGAAATAGTTCATCGCAGCTTGAGGCTTCGACTGAAACATTCTTCATAATAGTGAATGGATTTCTGACCAGATGAGGGATATTCCTCACTGTGCCTAGCTATTTCTGTCTGAGATTTCCTTTGCAATGTGAGAAGCTATTGAGCTAGGTGTACCGGTCCATGATGAGAAGCTAGTGAGCTAGGTGTACTGGTTCATGATGGCTGTGCTCATCAGTGTCTTCAGATCACTAGTGATGACGCACGCTCCCTTCACAACCCGCAGGTTGGAAGGTTCACATCAACACAGGATCTTTCTCCCTTCGCTGGCCCGAAGAACTCTAAAACGACTCTTCCATTTTCCTATCGGAAAATCTGCACCCATAACAAATCCTCGTGGGATCCCCTCTTTGCACTTAGGAGATCGGATTTCGCGCTTTCGCGAGTCTGTAGGTCGAGCGTTGGTCTCTTGAATCCCCGAAACTCGAAAACAATCAACGCTGACCTTTCCTCTTTTCTTCTCGGGATTTTCCTTATCGCGATTTCGGCGATCGCGATGTCGAGAAACTCGTCTCCTCGATTCCCGAATCCCGATTTGCCGAAACTCCGATACACTCGCGAGCTTTGACTTTTCAACACCACTTTACTTTTGTCGGGACTTCGCGATATCGCGAATCCTAATGTAAAAGGCTCGGGACTTCACCCCGCGAAACTTCGAAATCGTCAATTGAATTGACTTCTTTCGAGAGTGCGCCACCTGTCCACTTGCTGACTTCGCTGTGGCCCACACGATCCCCTTAGCTTTCGAGACTTCGCGATTTGGGATATAGCTATTCCTGTTGCAAAGTTTACGGAACTTCAACCTACGAAACTCTGATATGGAAATCCATGTGTAAATCCAACGGCCCTTGTGGCTTGGATATACGGTCCTACTCCTCCTGAGCCTTAGAACCTTTTAGGAATAATCGCTGTATCTTCCCTGCTCCTCCGTGAGATCTAACGGCCCACGGGACTTCGCGAATTCGCTTCAGTGAATTTCGATCGTCCGTCCTTCCTCTGAGAACTCGTCCTCCTGTGGTCCGATGTTGCTACGCTTTCCTTCGGCCACTTCAAAGGCTTCGAATCCTTTTTGAACTTTTTTTTTTCCAACTCTGAACCTTTCAGAAAAAACCCTTGCACGCACTTCTTGCGGTAGACATTCAAACACTTCCAAGTGCTGAGTTCCCTTCGACTCTGCGCACACCTGCAACAACAGTCTCTCAATGCTTCACTCAGGTCCACAACCCTGAGACTTCTCTCGGCCTGCGCACTCCTTGCATGACTCCTGTGCCCAATTGCACTTTTGTGGAAATGAGAACAAAAACTTTCTCTCCTGAGCTTTCAGAGACAAACCTCTGAACTTTGTCGACGCACTCCTTGCGGACAATTCAACTGCACTCCTTGCAGGAACTCTTGCTCAGATAGAGAAACAATTGAAACTCATTCATTTTCCCTTTCCTCTCAGATTTCAAACATTCAACAAGAAATCATTCATACATAGCATAAAAGCAACTGCATGACAGAAAGAGTAAAGCATTCATGAGCATAACATTCAAAGATGCATACACAGAGAATATATGAGCACCATGAGTCTGAATCACAGCTTTCTTGTATTAATTTAGAACTTTTGTACATGGAGTTTGCTACACAGCTATCTGCTTCTTTTCTATGCTCATAATACACTCACTATCATGTTACAATACACAAGGAGGGTGTCTATATCCTGTTTCTCTCTTGCGCTCCAAAACTGTCTAATCTAACATTCAATTCTACCTACTTGCATTAACTACTATAAATGTCTTCTACCTACTAAGGACGAGAGCAAATCACTCAAGGTCCGCTTTACATTTTACAAGTGCGCTTCTTTTTAATGACTTCATTTAAGATCGCGCAATAACTTCAAGGTGATTTCAAAATTTGTGCTGGGTGCTTTTCCAATTGTTCGATTGTCTCCATGCTGGCTTGCTTGAGATGCTCCTGCATCATACTCCCTGGCTTGAAAATTTTCATGGGCTCCTGTCCATGAGCTTGAGTACGGTGTGTCCATGCCTCTGTATCTCTGTTTCGTTCTCCCAGCTGGCATCTTCAACTGGATGGTTCTTCCATTTGACCAGATACTCAGAAGGATGGTTCTTCCATTTGACCAGATACTCGGAATATTGTTTTCGCCTGGTCTTCTTGCTTGCTCTTTTGTCCAGTATGCGCTCCATCTACGACTTTTCTGCAATTGACATCTGCCTTGTCCACTGGATCACTGGCTGCTCATTTCCAGTCCTTGTTTCCTCAGCTTTATATGGATACAAATCTGAGATGTTGAATATCGGAGAAATTTCGATCCCATCGGGTAATTCAATCTCGTAAGCATTCGCCCCAAATTTCTTCAAGACCCTACACGGTCCAATTTTCTTCATCTTCAACTTATTATATGTTCCTCTCGGGAACCTTTCCTTCCTTAAATGTGCCAGAATCAAATCACCAACCTCGAACTGAAGTTGTCCCCTGTGCTGATCGGCTCTGCGCTTATATTCTTAGCTCGAATTCAGCAGTCGCTGCTTCACCTGGCTGTGAAGTTCTTTCATCGCCTCTGCGAATTCTTCTGCACTAACACTCCTAGTGGCATTCTGTTCTGAATCTCTCAGCTCAGAAATCCCTCTCGGCTGCAGGCCATAAACAATCTGAAATGGACTCTGCCCTGTGCTTCTGTTAACAGAGTCATTATAAGCAAATTCTGCCTGTGGTAATATGTTGTCCCACTGACTGTGGTGTTTTGTCACCAAGCTTCTCAGATAGTCTCCCAGACTTCTGTTTACCACTTCTGTCTGTCCATCCGTCTGAGGATGATAAGCCGAACTAAATGACAAGTTAGTTCCCATCTTCTTCCATAAGGTCCTTCAAAAGTGCCCTATGAACTTTGTATCTCAATCCGAAACTATGCTTCTTGGTAAGCCATGAAGTCGAATGACTTCTTTGAAAAACAGATTTGCAATGTGAGTTGCGTCACTAGTGTTCTGACATGGAATGAAGTGTGCCATCTTGGAAAAACTATCCACCACCAAAAAGATTGAATCAAAACCTCTTTACGTTCTTGGCAACCCCAATACGAAATCCATGTTGACTGCATCCCACAACCTCTCAGGTATGGGCAATGGTTGATAAAACCCCGCATTTTGTCTTCCTCCCTTTGAATGCTGGCAAATTCTGCATCTATCCACGAATCTCTTGACATCTGCTCGCATTCCCGACTAAAAATATGACTCATTCAACTTTGCAAATGTCTTGTCATGACCAAAGTGCCCTGCCAATCCTCCACTGTGCTTATCCTTCAGCAAATTCTCCCTCATGGAGCCTTTTGGAATACAACGCTGATTGCCCTTAAACAACAATTCTTCCTGGATTATGTATTCTATCCACTGGCTTCTGTCTCTGAGAATTGGATTCTCAGCTGCTTCATATGCTTCCTTAAAATCTGGATCATCCCTATACATGTCTCTGAGATCATCAAAACCTAACGTTTTGACTTTGAACTCCTGCAACAACAAACACTTCTTGCTCAAAGCATCAACAACTTTGTTAGCAGTATCTGAAATATGTTTAATCACAAAAGTAAAATTTTGCATGTACTCAGCCCATTTGACATGTCTATGATTCAACTTTTCCTGTTGAGTCACAAACTGCAATGCATGATTGTCACTATATAAGACAAATTCTTTCGGGATCAAGTAATGTCTCCATTTCTTCAATGCCTGTATGATAGCATAAAACTTCCTATCGTAAGTGGAGTACTTCACTTTCGCTTCATTCAACTTCTCGCTGAAGTACGCTATCGGCCTGTCTTCCTGACTCAAGACTACCCCTATTGCAAATCCACCTGCATCGCATTTCACTTGAAATGCCTTTTGGAAATCCGGCAACACCAAAACTGGTTGTTCCGTAATCTTCCTCTTTAACAGATTGAAACTTTTCTCAGCCTCTTCAGTCCAATGAAAAGACTTGTCTCTTCTTCACTGTGTCCATCATCGGTGCACTAATTCCATTGAAATTCCTGATGAATTTTCGGTAGAAACTAGCCAATCCGTGAAAACTTCTCACCTCAAAGATATTCTTCAGTGATGGCCAATTCTTGATTACCTCCACCTTATCTGGATCCATCCTCAACTCATCTGCAGAAATAACAAATCCCAAGTAGATGAGCTCTGTCTTCATGAATGAGGATTTCTTCATGTTTATTAACAACTTCTCCTGCTGTAATCTCTGCATCATTGTAGTCACATGTTTCAGATGCTCTGCCACTGTTTTACTGAAAACCAATATGTCATCTAAATACACAATGACAAATTTTCCGATGAACTCCCTCAGGACTTCGTTCATCAACCTCATGAAGGTACTCGGCGCATTTGTTAAGCCAAACGGCATAACAAGCCATTCATACAACCCTTCGTTTGTTTTGAATGCTGTCTTCCACTTGTCACTTTCTCTCATGCGGATTTGATGATAACCGCTCTTCAAATCAATCTTTGAAAAATACTTTGCTCCACTCAAGCAATCCATCAGATCATCCATCCTCGGCAATGGAAATCTGTACCTGATGGTTATCTTGTTGATCGCCCTCGAGTCAGTACACATCCTTTAGCCTTCGTCTTTCTTCGGACTGAGTACTGTCGGAACAACACATGGACTCAAGCTTTCCCTGACCAAACCTTTGTCCAACAACTCTTGGACTTGCCTTTTAACCTCTTCATTCTCTTGCGGCGTCAATCTGTACGCGGCTTTGTTTGACAAACTGACTCCTGGTATGAGATCAATATGATGACTCACACTTCTAATTGGTGGTAACGAACGAGGTAATTCGTCCACTACTATGTCAACGAACTCTTCCAGCAGTTCCTGAACTTCCTCTGGTAAATCATCTAATCTTGTGCTGGTCAAAACAATCTTCGGTTTCCTGACCACAATGAATTGCGGTTCTTCCTTCTTCTTAACCTCTGTAAGAAGTTCCTTCCCACTCATGAGAAGTACAGTGTTGCTTACTTCCGGTTTCACCTCCTTATCCTTGATTGGAAGCAACATGTGAGTCCTCCCATTCTTTTCAAGGGTGTATGTGTTCATTCTCCCATCATGAATCACATTCCTGTCATATTGCCATGGTCTACCCAGCAATAGATGACAAACATTAGATGACAAACATCCATAGGAATGGCATCACATAATATCTTATCATTATATCCTCCTATCTTAAATTCAACTAAACATTGTTTAGTGACAGTTACCTGGTGTTCTTTTTGTAGCCACGAAACTCTGTATGGGCTTGGATGATCAATAGTCTCCAGCTCCAGCTTTTCTCCCATCTCTGTTGAAACGAGATTATCTGTGCTACCACTGTCCACAATGACCTTGCATACTCTGTCCTTGGTTTTGCAAGCAGTCCTGAAAAGTCTGGTCCTTTGTATTGGGTTCTCCACCCCCTTCTCTGGTGTCAAAAGAACTTTCTGCATCATCAACGGTCTTCCGCCTTCAGCATTTTCTGCCTCAACATCTCGCCTCTGTGCTTCGGCGATGTGAGCTTCTCCACTCTCTTTCTTCTTGTTTGGACAATCGTAAGACTTGTGCCCATTTTTCCCGCATGTGAAGCAGGTTATTACTCCACCTCTTCCTCTTCCTCTACTTCTAGTCCAAGGAAAAGTGTTATTGTCAGCATAATCTCCTCTCTGTTGTGAGGTTCCACCTCTTTCAATTCGAGTCTGAGGTTTCTTCCAGTCTTCTTTGGGCTTTTGATATTTATCCTGGGCAATCGATTTGCCTCTGGGTTGACTTCTGCTTCGACCTCTTTGACCCTGCTTTCGGCTCAGCTTCTTTTCCGCTTTTAGAGCCATCTGATAAACATCTTCCACCGTTCGGATGGTTACCATGCTCATCTCATCCTGGATATCGTATCTCAGGCCATTCATGTATCTGACAACTTTTTCATCATCACTCTCTCGATGACCTGCCCTGATGTTCAGCTTGTAGAATTCTTCAGTGTATTCTTTCACTGTCATCAGCTTTTGTCTCAGGTTCTGCATCTTCATGAACAAAGTAATTTGATAATCTCTGGGGATGAATTTCGCCTTCATCTTCGCGATCATTTTATCCCAACTCCTGATTTTCTGCTTGCCTCTGCAGCGTCTATCAGCTTGTAGTTCATCCCACCACAATGATGCATGTCCCTTCAATCTCGTGACACTATGCTTGACCTTCTTGTCCTCTTCGACATCTTCATAGTCAAAGTATGTGTCCAGAGCTCTAATCCAGTCTAGAACCTCCTCTGCATCCAGATTTCCCTCATAAACTGGAATGTCCATCTTCGCTCTTGCACCCATTCTTGCAATAGCTCTAATCAATCGTTCGTTTGCTGCATCTTTTGCTGCAACTTCTTCTTCATGTTGAGCCTCAATTTCACTTTCGGAATCACTAAGATCCTCAGCACTGACTGTGCGTTTTTGGGTTGTCTCCATGTCTTCGAGTCTGGCTCGTAGATCACACATTTCTTTCTCCATGGCTGGATCTGTCATCTGCTTGCCTCTTCTTCTCGGCATTTCCCTATCCTCTGGTGGATCGGGTGTTTGCCTATCCCTTCTCCTTGGCGGCATGGTGAATTCTTCTTTTTCTCTACTACAAAAAGCAAAGAACCTTTCTGAGCTCTTATATCAAACTGATGATGCACGCTCCCTTCACAACCCGCAGGTCGGAAGGTCCACGTCAACACAGGATCTTTCTCCCTTCGCTAGCCCGAAGAACTCTAAAACGACTCTTCTATTTTCCTATCGGAAAATCTGCACCCACAACAAATCCTCGTGGGATCCCCTCTTTGCACTTAGGAGATCGGATTTCGCGCTTTCGCGAGTCCGTAGGTCGAGCGTTGGTCTCTTGAATCCCCGAAACCCGAAAACAGTCAACGCTGACCTTTCCTCTTTTCTTCTCGGGATTTTCCTTATCGCGATTTTGGCGATCGCGATGTCGATAAACTCATCTCCTCGATTCCCGAATCCCGATTTGCCGAAACTACGATACACTCGTGAGATTTGACTTTTCAACGCCACTTTACTTCTGTCGGGACTTCGGACTTCGTGATATCGCGAATCCTAACGCAAAAGGCTCGGGACTTCACCCCGCAAAACTCCGAAACCGTCTACTGAATTGACTTCTTTCGAGAGTGTGCCACTTGTCCACTTGCTGACTCCGCTGTGGCCCCACACAATCCCCTTAGCTTTCGGGGCTTCGCGATTCGGGATATCGCTATTTCCGTTGCAAAGTTTACGGAACTTCAACCTACGAAACCCCGATATGGAAATCCATTTGTAAATCCAACGACCCTTGTGGCTTGGATCTACAGTCCTACTCCTCCTGAACCTTGAACCTTTTAAGAATAATCGCCGTATCTTCCCTGCTCCTCCATGAGATCTAACGGCCCATGGGACTTCGTGAATTCGCTTCAGAGAATTTCGACCGTCCGTCCTTCCTCTGAGAACTCGTCCCCATGTGGTCCGACGTTGCTACGCTTTCCTTTAGCCACTTCAAAGGCTTTGAATATTTTTTGAACTTTTTTTTTTTCAACTCTGAACCTTTTAGAAAAAATCCTTGCACACTTCTTGCGGCAGACATTCAAACACTTCCAAGTGCTAAGTTCCCTTCGACTCTGCGCACACCTGCAACAACAGTCTCTCAATGCTTCACTCAGGTCCACAACCCTGAGA
>JASDQU011100884.1:16346-26674 GCA_032191745.1 Picea mariana | reverse complement strand
TCTCATCATGTAATATGTGAAACAATGCTTTAAATGGGCCATGAATGACTTATATCGAGCAATCCTTTGTCCATGGTAACACTCTACAACTCCTATGTACCCCCCTATTCCTTAGAATGGGAATATGGTTATCAAAAATGGATCCCTAAGTTTTTGAATGATTGTTACTCCCTAACATATCCAAGGATTCTTTGAAGAAATCCTTCTTCTTGATTGCATCCAAAGACACATTTACTTATAATGAATAATGCATTATTTCCACCATATGGCCCTTCATGTGCCCATCCCTTGGTTACTACTTTTATTCTACTTCCATAATAAAACTAGGATCTAAATTCATCAAATTCACTATCATTTCCCTTTACCTAACTTCCCATATCTTTATTAGGTTGGAGCAGTCTTTTATGTCATGTATAGTTGATTGATAATGGCCACATCTCTTTCTTCTAGGTTGTGGGGAATATTATGATGTATGTTGATTTTCATCACAATTATAGAAACAAATGTGTCCAATTCTTCTTCTAGTTATCACTCCTTCATACCCTTTTCCTTTTCATCATTCTCCACCTCCATGCTATTGTGCATTCTCTTTAACTTTAAAAGTGGTTCTTTCAAATATTTCAGCTAGAGCCTACAAGGATTTGCAATCTCTATACTATGGGTATTAGTTCTATAAAAATCACAATGAAAATTTATTGGAGCATAAGAGTGATTATATAAAGAGTGTTTTAGATGGATTCCATACCCCCCTAGAAATTTCATATTATTCTTCTATCGGTAACCCCAAAAAAGGCCCAATTGTAGTGCCTTGCATAGCTCTCCCTCAAGGTGTTTTGAGAAAAAAAGGCCAACTAGAAGGATATGCATAACTCACCCTTGCAACATCAAGCATTGATTAACATGGTGCCCCTCAATCCTACATGTAGTACACTAGATTTTGTTTTTGTTGACCTTTGGTTTCACCAATTCTTGAATCTACTCCATGAGTACTACCAACTACATTTGAGATTGTGCTAAATTTGGTGTTGAATTGGATGCATCTATTGAGGTGTGACTAGGATACCCCACAATTGACTCTATCCTCATGGATCCCTCTAGAGATTTTCTCTAAGTTATGATTCACTACTACATCAAAGATATTATGGTTAGAGGGAGAAGAAATATAATAAACCATTTCTTATGTTGGGTGTCATGGATTTGATAAGTCATATGAATCATCAAATCCCTAAATCTTTGATCACACTCCCAAGAATTTTACCCCTTTCCCAAGAATTTTACCCCACTATTTTCTTGATATCCTTCATTTTAATAATGCTTTGTTGCTCATATTTTGACTTTTAAAATTCAATTATAAATTACTATTTCTAGTTATCTAAGGTCCTAAAAACTCTTGGTTGAGCACTCTATTGAACTTATTCTTATAATGAGAGGGGCGAGGGTTGGAGGGGGGGTGAATCAATATAAGATAATTTTTACTTTGTTTTACCATTCATTAATATTTCATTATATGAGAAAAAATAATCACATATAAACTCCAATCACAATGCACAAATTTTAACATGGAAACCCAATCGGGAGAATACCATAAAACATATCATTATGAATTCATGTAGGCACCAACCTACTATTACAAATATTGTAGGAACCGACCTACTAGAGACACCAATATCCTTAACTAAACACAAAATCAACAAGATGTAGGCACCAATCTAATGGAGGCACCGATGTTCTCAACTGAGCACCAACCTAACAACACTTATAGGCACCAATCTATTGTTACAATATTTGCAGGCACCAACTTGTCGGAGACATCAATCCCCTTACATGAGCATCGAATAAAAAAGATATATGTAGACACGAATCCAACATCTTCATACACTGAGTACTTCTGACTTCACCTACATGATTCATTCTACATGAAATCCTTCAAACCCTAGTCACATTTATCATTCATCCCCTAGAATCCTCATAGCATCATTCTAGAATATAATCCCCAATGGAAACATCACAACCTCCTACTAGTGCACACAACAACATCACAATGATGAAAACATCACAACATCAAAATAACACATAAGGAAACATCACAACCTCAGAGTACCACACATGATAGCATCACAGTGACGACAACACCACAACCTCAAAATAGCACACATGGAAACATCACAATGAAAACAACATAATAGTCCTATAGAACTCCTTGAGAACAAGAAATACCCCAAGAAAATCCCTTAGACTTATATTTCACACCTTTAGATCTGAAAAAGACACCCCAACACCTTTAGCACACCTCATATCACTTTTGCAGATCTCATAAATTATACTTTTCTTAGTTTCTCTATAAATGTGCACATCTATCCTGTATTTATAGTAATTATGTCCCCACTTTCAAGGCCGACCTGTAAAGACTGGACGACCTGACCTCAATTTTCTGGTTGGGTTGTCAGATGAGAAAATTCATATCTCCTCATTCCTAGGGAGTTAGAGGGAATTCCATATATGGTTGGAAAGATATTGAAATAATATTTCTAACCATATAATGTGTGCTCCAATTTGAGCTAGATATGTAGGGTAAAAATTCCTTCAAATATAGGTATCCAAATAGATCATCAAAAATCCAAAAGTAATACTTTCAACAATATCCATGTTGCAATATTTATCTTGGACATATTTAGGATTGTAAAATTTATCTTGGATATCTGTAGGATCCCCCTATCTTTGAAATCAATGACAACAATATTTCCAACAATATCCCCCTTTATCATTGGTGGAAACCCTTAATCAATTATGTAATACTCCCCCTTTTTGCAACTTTCCTTGTGTATGCATTTCTTCTTATGTCTGAAAATTCTCCCCCTTTGACATCAATGGAAAAGGGATTCTCTCCCCTGATCTTGTGCTTCCCTTTACTGACAATATGAGAGAGATATCACTCCCACACAACATTTTTATTCTTTGACTTTAGCAAGTATGTATACATATCTTGAGGTTCTGTTTTCATTTGCCACTAATCTTCTTGAAGTTGCTTTTTTTATCTCACACCCTTTAGAATGAAATGTGAGGTTGTAACCTTGTTCACATATTTAGCTGACACTCAGAATATTGTGTCTTAAAACTTCATCATATACGACATTCAATGTCTTAGTCTTTCCATTATCAAGATTAAAATTTACTTTTTTCAACTATCCTTGCAGAAGACTTATCTCCAAAAGTAACACTACCTCCTTTTTCTTCCTTCAAAGTGAGAAAATTGATCTGGTCCCTTGTCATATGTTTTGAACATCCATTGTCAATGTACCATTGGTTCCCTTCATTTTTATCATAAAGTGCAAGTCCACATTCTTCCTTCTTCGATTCTTCTTGCTTCCTTTTCCACACCCTAGTGTATTCTTCTCTATGCTTGGTAAGAACATTTTCTTCCCTATTTTTTTAGGACAATTTATCATGTTGCTTCTATAGTTATGTGCTACGTTCCTGTAGTTATTTCACTTATAACATTCAATATCAAGTATAGGAGAAAATGAATTGTTGTTTCTATTAGAAACCCCCTGAGAAATTATGGTTTTGTTATCACATAATCATCCTTTGAGGTTTTGAAAGAACCTCTATTTCTATCTCTCACATGAAAACTTCTTACATAACCCATATAATCTATTGCTTTATGACCAAAATTATTGCAAGAGAAACAATGACCAAGAAAGATATTGTTATAGTAATATTTGCCTCACCCAATGCAAATTTGCTCAGAAGGCCCTTTTCCATTTCCCTATGAATACTTGAAGTCCCTTTTTGAAGTTCCCAGAGATAAAAATAATATTTTTCCACACATACATGCCCTAAATATTATACATCATGCATATACACAGGTTGCACCATTACAACCCGTGTTCATTGGGTTTTGTGCCCAAAATTAAAAATTGTGTCGAGTTTCCATGTCACGTCATGGGATCCATGATCCTCGACATTCCATATACTGGAAACATTCCGACTCAACCCTTCAGTTCCATTTGAAGGATATAAATGGGCCATATCCAAGCTATGGAAAAGAGGAGAAGAATTCAACTTTGAGAGCAAAGTTACTCTCGAGAAATTTTTCACTTCATATTGAGTCTGCATCCCTTTATCCTTTTAAGTCTGAAAACATTGTTCAACCCCCAAGCTCTTCCCTACTTGATTGAGAACCTCATTGTTTCTCTTATATGAGCTTGCCTTTGGTGGAGGATTGAAGTGGTGGAGGCCTAGCTGGAAGGGACTTAGTTTCTCGGTTCCGAACCATGCCGACATAGAAGTTTGTAATTCATACACTTTTGCTGATTACATTTTAATAGAGATATTATTTTCTCATCCAATTAATGTCTTGTAGATATTTGAATTGTTATTCCATGGGAATATTTGTTATGAATATTGATGGATTATGCTATTGAATGTGATAACTTTATATATTATCACCAGATGCTTGCATTTCTTGGTTTTTGAGGACAAGTTGCAGGTGTATTGCTTTGAGTCAAGTGCTCAATGGTGGACCTCATTGAATGTCTGGACAAGGTAGGCTCTTTATCTTGTTTTCTTATCATATTTGTTTATATAGCATACTTGAGATTAGAGTTGATTTGTGCATTCATTTCCGTCTGTTGTGGTTTATCTCATGCCATAGAGAGATTTTCCTCGTAACATAATTGGCAGCCATATCGGGGATATAATCTTCTTTTTAGGGTTTGGAGTGTTTTTCTCCTTTGATTACTCTCATTTATATTGTTTTTCTTGTTGTCTGATTGCTTGACAACATCTGTTCATTTTGAGTTTCAGTTTCTTAGATTTATCCATAACCTAACAGTGTTTTAATAAATATATGCAGGTTTTTACCTGACAGTCGCGTACATACCCGTGCTATCCTTATGCAAGAGGCGTATATATGTGATCTTCTCTTGAACAGTCACACACATCTTTCTTTTGTGCTTTGTTGTTGAGTTTGATGTTTGCTGGTTAAGTTTTGATGGTTACTAAGTCTTCTTAGATCTCTATTATGACTGTTAAGTGCCTATAGAGTGATAGGAAACCTTTCTTTGGTTGAATTTTCGGGCGGTTCCTTTCTCATCATCCTTTTCATTGATTGTCCTTGTGTCTTGGGCTAGGTGTTTGGTTCTTGATATCCTACTTGGTTTGTCTCTAATTGCATTCAGTAGAATATTTATATCAAGGTGTTGTTCATTCCTTTCATTTTCATTCTTTTATATTGAAAATACAAAAATAATAAACATTTTGCATTGTTGGCATTTGATCTTTTGGGTTCTTATTGTTGATATTAGTACATGTACGTAAATATTGCATCTTATTTTGAATTGCATAATTAAATTGAAAATTGCATTTTGAAAAGATTATCATTTATTTGGAATTGAAGTTAAGACTTTGCATTTTATCCATATTCAATTATTTTACTTGTTGTCATAACATCATCAATTTCACTACTGCACCTTTTTGAGTAAGCAAGGCCACTGAAAGTAACACTGACAATTTAAAATTGATTAGAAACGATTTTATTTTTCTATGGTGCACAAACTAGCTTAGGATTTAGAGCCTTGGACTAGGATTTTGTAAGTAAACTTCTTCAAGGCTATTGAATCAACATATGTGTCTGACTAAGGGAGTGGTCAAATCCATTGTATAATTGGTGACATCAGAAGGCTCCACTTACACCAGAGTTAAGCCCGAGGTTGCGTGAGGTTGGTTGAGGGGATATCCCCCCAATACCTTCTTATCATCAGATATATTTTTGTGGATCTATTCATATATGGGGATCTTGCTAGTACCTTTACCTTTATGAGAGGCAGTTCTTTCAAGATTTTGGGCTTTGTTACCCTACCCATATGGTAGACCTGACTTACGACTATTCGCATGCGCATCGGTTATATTGTGTTTGCTTAGTTGCTTGATATAGGTACCACATAGGTTACTTGCAAGGGTTTTTCTGCAGGTACCCTGGGTCAGATAAGGTTCGGACAATACACAACCTTTATGGAGGATTACCTCTCCATGGGGATCTGAATGACTGGTTGTTAAGCCCACGAGGGTCCTTAACTGATTTTGATACCTTTGATATTTTGCAGGGAGTCTTAGGCCCCTCTTGGGAGAGGCATACCTACTTTAGGGAGGGAGGCCCCTTTCAACCACTTTATCCTGCTTGTGTGCATATTGGATGTTTGTTTATTTTGGTGTGCTCTTTGATTATTAGTTGACCTTAGGATTTTGTATTGTGCTGTGAGTTTTCATTATTATGGATAATGGAGTCCCTTTGACTCCCTCATTTAGCAATACCTCTCCCATGAAATTCTCTCATTTCATGGGGATGAATCCGTCTGTGTTTCATAATGGTATACAAAATCATGATACTCAGTCAATACCTTGGGTCTCTAATCATCTTCCTCTTGATAGTCCAAACATGCCTTCACCGTTTCCATCCTCTTCCTCACTTGCTTATATGAATCCTAGTTTTGGAGCCAGGGGCACGATGACTCCCTTTTCTACATATTCGTTTGATGGGAGTCATATCCCTCACTCGGATCTCACAGTGGGAGGTTGGAATCTCCCGTCTTACGGATCCAATCCTAGCTTCACTTTTCCAGGAGAAAGTTCTCAAATGAGTGGTTATTCTACTTATTACACCTCGTCCGTATATCCTTCGTTCGCTATGCCAGTTCCTATGAATACTCTTCCCATGGTGGGCCTCCATTTATCCCTTGGTATTTCATATGGGGGGAGTTATTTTTATAGTACAGGCTACCCCCTTCACGAAATCCCTTCGTTTGGGGACAATATATATCCTCACTCGAGTAACCCATGTCATGTCTTTTTCTCTTCGCAAACGTCTTCTTTGGTGATGATTCCTTTACAAACCTCTATGGATAACCTGGGAGGAGGATACTACCCTGCCAGGTAGGGACATGGTGTAGAACATAATCCTTCATGTCCTACATTTTATCAAAAGTAGTCTTTCCTGAAACCTTGGTCTCAAATGCTGTAACTAACCACCACCACCAGTCCAGTCACTACAAGTCATACTGGAATTATATCACCAACCTCTGCTAGTCATGTTGGAGATTGTTCAACAACCTATGTAAGCCATGTTGAAGACCAACAACCAACCATTGCAAGTCATGCTGGGGGCACAACTCTAGTCTCCATGAGTCATACTGACATAACATCTCCGACCTCGGTCAACCATGTTGGAGAGTCTTCGCCAACCTTTGTACATCATGTGGGGGATGATTCACCAGCCTCTGTTAGTCGTGCTGAGAGCATGTCACCAGCCATTGTGAGTAATTCTAGGGGAATTCATACAATTGAGAAGCCTCAAATTATAGGACGCAATCCTAAGTTCATTTGTAGGCTTTGCAAAGGAGGGCATTTAAATCACTTGCTCCCTACTACTATTGTAGTAGAAGAAGTGCAACCCTTGTATGATAACCCTTTGGGTTCGGAGTCGTTTTTGGTTTCCCAACATTCTATTTCTCCTTTGATTGACACAACAGTCATACCGATGCAGTCTTCTCCCGACACCGCTTCTGTTTTGAGGAGTGAGGCTTATTTTGACCATGTCATTAACATTTCTAGTCATGTACCTTATGAACAAGAGAGAGTTTTACTTTCCCTGAGTACTCTCCCTTCAAGTCTTAGAGATGTTCCCTTTGACTGGGATGGTCTTGTTTGGTATCAAGTTCCTTCTTCTATGCCCTTTTAAATAAGGGGCGTTCTGCAATATATCATTAAGAAGGTAACCTCCACGAGTATTTTATCCCCCTCTACTTGGAAAGCTCTGGGTTTTCCCAAGCTTGTGTCAACTGTTTGTAAGTTGCTGACATTTCACAAAAGTCCTGTACGAGAGCCCTGGCCTCCCCCATGACATGCCGCTTAGAAAACTCCCAACAAGTCTGGTTTAATCTCTTTTCCTACTCTCTCAAAAAGCGAAAATATTGTCGAGTGAACTTGTCTCTTTCACACTCGTAAATTGGATTTGAAAGGATGTCTATTTGGTGTAAGTTTACCCCTTTTTCAAACCAAGTAGACTAAGATTACTAAAAATGACATTCTTTGGCATTAATTTGTAATTGCATCTCATTCTCTTGCTTGCAGTATTGAGCCTATTTCCAGTTCTTGCTTTTGCATTATAAGCCTATCACCTCAACAGCTTGCATCATCATCCAAGTAGAGCCTTGTTTATATCCTTTGAAGCTTGGCACCCCATACCTAAGAGGAAACATTCCCCTGAGTGTCCATCTCCTACATGCACCTCCTTGCATTGAGCATAGGTATGTTCCACTCCTGGAACTAGTTTCTTACTTGCAACACTTGTTTCCTCCCCTATATCATAGAATTCATTTGAATATAGAAAAACAAAAAAAGATGGGAGAGAAAATAATATTATATTATATTGGAAGCATTTGTGTCTCCTTTGAACAGAGAAAAAAACTTTTGAGTCCAATTGTCATCAAAATTTTGGGTTTAGCATGACCTTAGGAAGCTGAGATCGTTACTTAGAGTTTACTCCCCTGATTGGTTACTCTTCCAATCCCTATGGAGAGTTTGATTGGTGCCTCCTGCATCATAAAGTTTCATCATTGAGTCTATGCTGCTAGAGTCTTCCATATGTCTCATGCTCTTGTTCAAAGGATGTATACCAACCTATGTTGGCCATTCCTCAGAACTTTTGACTTTCCATGTCGGTCATAACCTTAGTGTGTCTCAAAGTTACACGAAGCTGTAGTCCTACCGTGCACCATGGTCCTAGTTTCATCATTGGTAGGTAACCTTGAACCCAACAATCAACATTTTATCATTGGTTGCTGACTGGAGGGTTTCCCTTGTGTTCGACGACAAAAAATATATTCACACATTGGGATTCATGCAATGTCTTGGATTCCATTATCCTTATTGGTGGTTTCCTCGCCTTTTTCAACCGTTTTACTTATTGGCTTCTATTCAGAGGGCATTTTTCATTTACCGCTTGCATCTAGCACACGCGAAAGACGCATAGGGTTGTTGGTTCATGAACATGTTCTTCATCTAATTTCATCCAAATCATCAAGCTTCTTCTTTGTACCTCATGCTGAATGATGAGAGATGCCTCAATTCTCTCCTTTCAGCGAGTCTCCTTCCATCAAATTCAACCCATTTATTCTGGAAATGAGACCTAGAGTCCTATGAGTACTTAGAGGCTTGCAGTCATTAGTGGCGGGTTATCCTGCCATCGACAGTTGTGAATACATCAATGTCTCCTGATCGATGGATTCTTCAAGTGTTCGACCTCGACACTTTTATTCACACTTGTAAGAATGTACTCGGTGCCTTGATACCTGCTTTCATTATCGGTAGGCTGTCTCGTGTTGGTTAACGATATACCATAATGACTGGTAATCAAACAAAGTCTCATTGTGTTTGACCTCAACTCCTTTATTCACATGATGTAGACTTTCACCTTTGGAGGATCATGTAGAAGACTTGAAGACATCAATTCATAGTCACATCTTTTCTGAGTTGTTTCTATCTTTCATTGGACCGGTACCTATGTGACTTCAATGATCATGGGAGATTAGATTGTACTCCATTGTATACAGATATCTTCAGATTGATTTTGAGACTGGTTTTATTGGGCCTTGTTTGTGACTATGACAACCTTTGGCATGTATCCACCTTTGTGTTTCCTATTCATGGCCATGAAAAACTGTTTAGTATATTTTCACATGGATTTGCAGTGTAATTCAAATTAGCAGCCATGTGCACAAAGTCAGTACATATTGTAATATTCTCATGAGCAAGTAGTTCTTCCAGTTGGGTCTCCATTACTCTACTTATGGGTATTATAATGTATTTTGACCATCGTAGATACTCCTATGACCTCAGACATTAGGGGGAATCTGTTATAGCAAGATTTTCCTCACCCTATGAAAATTTTCTCAGAAGGCCTTTTCCATTTCCCTATGCAGACTTGAAGTCCCTTTTTGCAGTTCCTAGAGATAAAAATAATATTTTTTCACATATACGTGCCATAACTATCATACAACATGTGTATACGCATGTTGCACCATTATAGCCCTCATACATCGAGTTTTGTGCCCAAAATTAAAAATGGTGTCAAGTCTCCATGTCACATCACGGGATCAATGATCCTTGACCTTCCATATATTGGAAAGGTTTAGAATCAGCCCTTCAGTTACATTTGAAGGCTATAAATGGGCTATATCCAAGCTATGGAAAAGAGGAGAAGAATTCAACTTTGAGAGCAAAGTTACTCTCGAGAAATTATTCACTTCATATTGAGTCTGCATCCCTTTATC
>JASDQU011100881.1:26988-39336 GCA_032191745.1 Picea mariana | reverse complement strand
AGATGGTCCATTCTACTATGGTTCCACAATCTACCACAATTCCTACCAAAAATGTGGTTATCTCCCAAGCTCCGATTGGGACACCACTTCCACCTAGACCAAATCCATCACTTCCCCTTAGGTATAGAGCTATGAATACTTTCGTTGTTATTTCCGCCCAAGTTCCATCTGGAGGCTCTGGACATTTTGTTCCTCCTAGGTACAATGTTGCTATTGGTTTTATTCCTACACCTTCCAAGGTTCTCTCCGTAGGGTCTTATGTTCCTCCTCCACCTTTTCTTGGAGGATCTGGCCCTAGTAGCTCCAATCTGCTTGGAGGTACCAATATTTCTATCACTTCTAGTTTCCAGATTCCTGTTGGAGGTCAACCTCAAGCTAAGGGGAAACCTCAATTTGGGGGACAACTTCAGATTGGGGCACAACCTCAGCTTGGGGGGAAACCTCAATTTGGGGGACAACCTCATATTAGGGCACAACCTCAACTTGGGGGGCAACCTCAAGTTGGATTCCATAACCCACTATATGGACAAAACACACCTATGGTACAATATTTACCCTGGAATCTTCCTTTCCAAGGAAATATACAGCTGTCTGGGGGGAAACATCCTTAAGTTAACTCTTTTGTACCCCCTAACCTCGATCAACCATATCCAGGTTCTTTGAATCCCACTTGGGGTGTGAATGTTCAACCTAGTGTTCCTTTTCAAGGGAACCCTCCTAATCAATTCAACCCTATGGGATATGTGCCTCAAAATCCTCCACAACCGAATATGTCAGGATTGTCTCCTTATTTGCAGATTGCTTATGTTCCTATTGGTATACCTACGGGGCTTCCCCCTCAAAATTACCATTTTCTACAAGTGAACTGACAATTGCCTTTCCTGGCCACTTTGGATTTACCTGATCTGTCTAGGATTTTGAATGATCATATCTTACATTCTCCTTACTGGCCCATAATACTGGCCAATTTATATTCTGACATTCCTAAATTTGACAGTCGAGCATGATAATATCTGAATAATCATGTTATGAATTTTCATCTGTGGTTTTTATCCAACTCCTTGATGGATGACTCCATCAGATTACGAATTTTCCAAGGAACTCTCATGAGTTTGGCAACAAAATGTACATCAAGTTACCGTGATGTTTCTTCTATGACTTTAACACCCTAGCTATGGCCTTTTTGACACATTACTAGTTACCGATTTGATACGAGATAGGAACCGAAATTTTGAGTTCTTTTAAGCAATCTTCATCCACTCATATTTCTGATCACATCCATGAGTGGAGGAGGAGAAGACGTTTCATCAAAGTTCCTCTTCCTGATCAAATATTGGCTGAGTAGTTTACCAAATCACTCATAGGACCTATCACTTGTGATGTCACCATGGGTGGTGTTGTCACTGAAGAGCGGGTGATTAGTCGTGCTCAGTATCTGGATCTTGTTTATTCGCAAATGGGAACGCTTTACGATTTGATCCCTGACGCTCCTTGTCCTTCCACAAACCCTACCCCAACACCTCCAGTAGCTTCTCATGTTGTTGATGGTGTGATCGACACCTTTCATGGTGAGACCCAGTCAACACAAGTTGGTCACACCAATCCCAAATCTAATAATTCTAATGCACAAAATACTCCTACTAGTACTCCTTCCACCGGTAAGACTTCCGAAGTTAATTTTGTTCAATCTCCACCTACCAGAAAGAATCAAAATAAAAAGAAAGGGAAGGTTAAGAAAAAGGAGGACAAGAATAATAATCCACAATCTGATAAAGACAAAATTAAAATCATTGATGAGAAAGATAAACGTAAGCCTCATTACCCTTGCTTGATTTGTGGTGACGATCATTACACGAAAGATTGTCCGAGACACGTCGAGGCTACTAAGTTCCTCCAAGGGAGTGGAAAAACTCCTACACCTGTCGTTTTGTCACAAACTTTCCCTTCTCAACAGCAAGCCCAACTGGTCATTCATGACCAAACTACCTCTTCTACCTCTTCTTATGTCCTTATGTGTACTGGTGATTCTAAAAATAATGAAGTTGCAGTCACAACTCAAGCCAAGGATTACTCTCTGTTAAAAGAGAAAGTTGATGATATACCACCTTCATTGGTTCAACCTTCTCCTTCAACTTCACCTCCAAATGGTCCTCTTCATCTTGAAATACCGGGTCTCGATATAGCTCTTTACCCTCCTCCTAAGGGCATTGTTTGAAGGTATGCGTTTAACCCTCACACACATGCTGCCCAAAACTACAACATTGTAGAAGATCTTGCGCAAGCACCCTTCGTGATGTCATCTCTCGAAGTCCTTCAAAATTTTCTAGCTCAATGGAAGGAAATGTTAAAGGCCATCGGTGGAATTGATCCCACATATACTAATCTCATAATCTTTGACCTGGAAGATCACGTTCCAATGCTTCCTCCTTAGTTAGCTTTTGAGATCCAAGTTGTTGTTGAAAACAAGAATATTTGTAGAACTGTGATTGATGAAGGAGCCTCAACTTGTGTTATGTCCATTACTTGTTGGAAATCCATCGACTCTTCTTCCCTCACCGAATTACACAATACACTTAAGGCCTTCAATGGTATATTCTTTAAACCCTACAGTGTTCTTCCCTCTTTGTCTATTATGTTGGAAGGTAAATCGATCAATGTAGAGGTTGAGGTCTTCGATGCACCTCTTGATTATAACCTTTTACTTGGTCGTAGCTGGATTGATTCCATGCGTGTAGTTGTGTCTACTCTTTTCGGTGTGGTACATTTCCCACACCAAGGAAAGGTCGTTACTTTTACCAGTTCGCCTTCTTTAATTATGATTCTCGTACTAGCAACGTTCCCTTTATATCAAAGACACCCCATCATTACGAGAATGTCGATGTGGGTCTTTTGAAAGATTCAACTTTGATGGGTACTTTTCCAATCCCACCACCCGATATTCCCCATCCTTTTGTTTCCTCTATTAACATGATATCCACCACCATTCATGAATCCCCTGCATCATATGACCCATGGGTAGTACCTAGCCCTAGTGATTACCCTCATTACATCGACAAGCTGCCTTTAAGTCTTGTCGAATCCACTTATCAAGCTATTCAATCGGAAACCCCCTCCTCTCCTTCTCTCTATGATTCATCTCTCGATCCATTTCACATGATCTTTCCTACTAATGAGATGATAATTTCAGTCATGTCGATGGAGAACACTCCCTGGGAAGATGGGCATCATCACTCCATTCTCTTTCTAGAACGTAACACCATAGAGAATTATCAATGGATTTTGACTCCGTCGACCGTTTTTGTTGTTTCTTCCATTCATGAGTCAATGTGTGATGTTTTTTATGAAGGGAACTTGAGAAACATTTCACCTGCCATCCCTCTCAACATTTCCATTAAACTCAGAGTCATGGAGAATGTTCATATCGGGGCCTCATGTTCTACCGATGAGGTCCCTACGTATAAATCCCTTTTCCAAGAATTTCATGATGTTTTCGCCTGGAATTACGAAGAGATGCCAAGTATTGATCCTGATATCATTGTGCACGAAATTAATAAATACCTGGACGCTAAACCCATTCGGCAGAGACTTTTCCCAGTACACCCACGCAAATTTGTTTCTATCAATATTGATGTTAAGAAAATTATTAAAGCTGACTTTGTTTATCCTGTGGCTTTGACCGATTGGGTATCCAATCTAGTTTTGGTGAATAAGAAATAAGGCACCATCCACTTTTTTGTATATTATAGGGACATCAATAAGGCTTTTCCTAAGGACAATTAACCAACCCCCTTCGTTGACCAGATCATCAACGACTATGGCGACAGTGAAATATTCTCTTTGATGGATGGTTTCTCCAGCTATAATCAAATTAATATTTTACCCTCGTACCAACACAAGACCACTTTTATCTGCCCTTGGGGAACCTTTTCTTACTAGAAGTTACCCTTTGGTCTCAAGAATGATGGCATGACTTTTCAATGCACTATGTCTTATTCTTTCCACAATATTAAGCACATTGTGCAACCCTATCTTGATTATCTACCAGTGCATTCCATGCATTGCCAATATCACTTGACACATTTGAGGGCCATTTTTGTATGCTGTCATTATTACCATATCCGCTTGAAACCACACAAATGTGTCTTTTGTGTGGAATTGATATGACTACTTAGTTTTATTGTGTCGATAAATGAGATTCGTGTAGACCCTTTGAAGGTTGAGGCTATCCTTAATCTACCTCCTCCTTCCACACTCTGCCAGCTCCAAAGTTTGCAAGGGAAGGAAAATGTTTTACGTTGTTTCATCCACAATTATGCTGAATTGACGAAAGGATTCAATCGGCTACTCAAGAAAGGTTACAAGTTCGTATGGGACGACATTGCAAACAAAGACTTCGAAGCTTTGAAACTTCCCTTAACCCATACGACATTATTGTTTCCCCTGACTATAGCCGGGATTACTTCCTTTACTTAGCTACTTTGGACTCTACCATTTCCATGGTATTAGTCTAAGAGGATGATTTGCATGATGAACATGTGATATATTATTTAATTTAGAGTCTCGCGATTACTGAGAACAAATACCTACATGTGGAGAAGTTGGCCTTGGAGGCTGTTCAATCTGTCCAACGTTTTCATCATTATATCTTATTACATCAAACCATTGTTATTTCCGATTGCAACCCTATGCAACATATCCTTACTTGACAATTTCTAGGGGGAAAGTACTCCAAATGGATAGTGATTCTCAAGAAGTTTGACCTAGAATTCGAACATGCTAAGTCAAATAAATCCTTGGTTTTCACCGAACTGATATGTGACCTTCCCTCCACTGATACAGAAAACGTGGCAAAGGATTCCTTGCCTGACGAATCCATTTTTATTATAATTTCTAATGACGTATGGTATGGAGATATCATTATCTATCTCGAGACTCAAACTTTCTAGCCCAACCTATCTAGTATAGATCATCGTCGTATATGCTATCAAGCGTGACAATACATCATTCTCGGTGATACCCTTTATCGTCGCGGTATTGACTCCATTTTTTGACGATGTCTCACTTATCATGAAGCTGAGAAATATTTGAATGATTTTTACGTTGGAGCATGTGGTGATCATATGTCTGGGTATGCCACTGCCCAAGATATATTACGAGTAGGTTATTCCTAGCCTTCTTTGTTCAAGGACTGCATCACTGTTGTTCAGAAATTCCATGCTTGCCAAACTTATAATAAAAAAATAAGATCTCATCATGCTCCCTTACATCCTATAGTTTCCATTGATCCATTCACCAAATGGGGCATTGAATTCATGACATGTAACCCTTGCTCGACTAGGGGGCATGGATACATCATTTTAGTTGTGGATTATTTCACTAAATGGGCTAAGGTAATGCCTACATTTGATAACACCAGGAAAACTGCAACATTGTTCATATTCAATAACATCATTACTCGGTTTGGTATCCCTCAAGCTATTGTTACTGATCATGGTAGTCATTTTTGGAATTTCTTGATGTCTAAACTTACTAAAAAGTTGGGTCTTCACCATGAAAACTCAACCCCCTATTACCCACAGGCAAATGGATAAGTTGAAGCAATAAATAAAGTTCTCATTACTATGCTTCGACATATGATATGAATTCATAAGAAAATATGGCGCATGATGTTGTTCTCAGCATTATAGGCCTATCGGACATCCGTTAAGTCCACCATAGGATTCACACCTTTCCAGCTAGTTTATGGTATCGAGGCTATCTTGTCGATTGAATGTGAAATACCATATTTGAAACTGGTCATTGAACTTCTCCCCAATACCTCTGTTGAAGAAGAGTGTCTGTTGTATTTAATGCAACTAGAAAAAACCCATCACGATGTTTCCCTAGTTATTGAAACTCAGAAGAAACGTATTAAAGCACAATACGACAAGCATGTCAAGCCACATGTTGTTTTTGAAGGTGATCTAGTTCTGTTTTACGAACATGATCATGATTTTCTAGGGGCCGGTAAATTCGAGGCTATGTGGTGAGGTCCTTACATTGTTAAATGTGTGTTGGAGAAGGGAGCTTATGAGCTAGTTGATTATGATGGAATCCCTTTGAGTGAACCTAGAAATGGGCTTTAATTAAAGAAGAACTATGCTTAAGTCATTTTTGCATGAGTTCTTGTACTTTTAGTGTATCATACTCTTGCATGCTTTTTCATTGTTTGGTTTCGACCTTCAGCTACTTACCTTAATTTGTGCTTGGTTTCCATGTGTCGGTGTCTTCACTACCCTACATTGGCTTTGTTGATGGCACTAGTCGTAGCACTCAGAGCTTGGCATCTTTTGCTTGAGAAATCTATGCACCTACAGATGAATTGATTAGTCTACATGGTGTTTACCTTGGTCGTGCAACTAACAATATTGCATAATACAGTGCAATCAACGAATTATTAACCAACGTTGTGTCAATTGGAATATGCCATCTTATTGTATGACTTGATTTGCAGTTAGTAGTACTACAGTTGAGTAATGTTTACTCCATGCAAAGTCTTATGTTATTAAGGGTATATTTACGAATTCACCTCTTGGAATGTCATTCTAATTACATTGAATATCAACACATTCCTAGATGTCTAAATACATTAATTGATGCTTTAGTCAATTATGTGCTAGAAATACATTTGAGAAATTTATAAAATCCAATCACACTTTGTATATGCAACAAGTAGGCAGGTAGAAGCCTCATATATATATAAAGATAAAAGTGTTACAAAATTTTCTTTTGTCCAAAGACCAAAATATCAAAAATGTGAAACACTTGGCTTCATATATAAAAAGAGCATCAAGGATGTTGCTTGCTATAACATGTGACTGCATGTGCTAACTTGTGGAGAAGTCGACCGATGGAAGTAGAAACGCCCACTATATGGCACTGATAATGCCTCGGGATATCATGGATGGAGGCATCTGGGATGTTCATCGTAAGCCCCTCTAGATTTTGCTCCAGAATCTCGTAGTCAACAACAGCTACTCCTGCTATGTCAACTCTCTCCCCTCACCTCTGGATGGGGGATGAACCTAGAGGTTAGTAAGGTCCCATGTTTGCATCGCCGAAAGAGCATTTGATTAGTCATCGGATAAATAATAGATAAAAACATTTTATATTAAAAATCACAAAAACATTATAAAAAAAAATGTACTTCTTACCTATGTCCCCCCATTGGGAACCCTTAGTAAGAACCAAGTTTGGATCACCTGGAAAGTCTACACCGGAATAGGCATATTCAGCTACCATAAGAATATGGGTCCTAAGCCAGTCAAAGAAAACATCAGTATATTTGACGATAGGACTGGTCACATGTCGTGCCATGAGGTCAACCCACCTCTTCATTCTTGGATCCTATGGGGCAGGTATACCCCACTCTACCTGTAATCATAAATATGGGACTCTCTCCAGAAAGAAGGACACCAAAATTGAACCGTATCTAAACTTCTTAAGGTCACCATTCCTGCACTTGGTTAATTGTTTTTTCATGTTTCTAAGAACCCTATCACACCAGTTGAAAACTCGGGGCTCCATGCATTCCGATGCATACTCGAAGTAGCTTTGAAGAGCCATGGGGAGTTGCACTCCCTGTCATGCGTGTGGTAGTGTAGAGGAACGTTCATAGAGGCAAGTCATAGACATCTCTAATAGTGACTTTGCCACTATGTTTCTGAGTATCGGGTACACAATGTTCACTAATATAGTGACTCATGGGATCGCCACCTCACCTACTACCTGTCAGTGTAACTTGGGCCCCATGGTGAGACAAATCAGTCAAGAAATAGATATCCTTGATATATATCATCAGAATGTGTGCCCCCACATGGAATGCATGTTGGTTCACATCTCACATGTGAACCAAGTATTCTGGTAATCTCAATTGGTCCCTCATGCCCTGGATCTTGAAGAATTTTAGCAGTCCACACTGTCGGAGGGCATTTACCATTCCCAAGTCATTCCCAGAAAAGTAATATTTCACCTTATTCTCTCTCTCTCTCTCGCCATTCAAACATTCTTACTATAGAAAACCTACAATCAAGCATAAAAGAGAGAATAGCACCTTCATCTTCTCCTTGTAAACTTTTTATTGGAAAATACATCTAAGAACCCGTTTTGATTTGCCCACGTCCCAGGCTAGGCCATCCATATAGTGCAGAGTCATTGAAGTCTATCCTAAAGGCCGCCTACGATGACCTTGGTTCATCATAGGGAATGATATAGGGCACCTACGATGACCTTCACGTACAGGTACCCTTGAAAATGCAACCCAAAAAGTCATTTCTAACCAATGAAAAACAAACATTGATCAGTGAAAAGTTGAAAGAGATGAAAAATACATGTTCAGCGGAGACCATTCGTCAAATGATAAATTGTGCCTATCGCAATCCGCAGTGGAAACTTGAGGTAAAATGGGGGTTTTTGGAACAAAGTTTGGGTGGAGTAAAATAGTAAAAATAAATTTTTACCCATTTTTATTACATTTTTATTTTTTCATTTTTATTTTTATATTATTTTATATATATTCCACCTAAACACTAAAGTTCTAATGACATTGCAAGTGCTTTGGTTTTTGCAGATGAAAAACCTAGGAGTGAAGTATTGAACAAGGATACGTCTTTTGGTTTTATTTTATACATTTGGCTCATGTACAGATCCTTTTAGAGTTTTTCAGGAAAAGGATTAGGTTTTGTTCCTTCTCATGCTCGTAAATCAATGAGAATGTAACCGAGTACACTTTTGTCATCTTTTCATAGTCGTAATAGTAACACGAAAAATGAAACCCATGGAGTATCCTTTAATCTCTTTTCACGCTCCGTAAAAATGAAAATATTGTCGAACGACCTTGTTCTTTTCACACTAGTAAAAGTATTTGAAGAAAACATTTGATGAGAGGTAGGTTATCACTTTTTCAGTCTCATCAGATTAATTTATGAAAAAGGAACTTGTGGAGTCATATTTAAGTGTTTTTGAGACTCTCTAAACACAAAAAACCCTTGAGTTTTCTCTCTTTGGACTCGTTAAACAAACATTGAAAAACCTATATGGGACCAAACCACTCCTTCTTAGGGTTCGTTAAATGTACTCCAAGGGACTCGTCCAAAGGATGGGATTACATAAACAAGCATATGTTATCCTCCTCAAGATTGTGTAAAAATAAAGAGGTACTCTCTAGAAATGGCGGGGGGGAATTTGGGAAAGAAATGTGTCTCTGTATCCATGTTAGTGGCAGTAATAGTCACTCTTGAACATGACATCCCCTTCATCATTGTATCCGGGTTGTGAAATCCATTAGTCTCTTATTTGACCATATGCATGTCCATATGTTGGGTCCTCCTTTATTCAATGTTGCCAAGACCATTCTCATGTCATTCATATGTTTAAGAGAAGTCCATCCTTAATAAGCCTCCTATCATGTCGGGCATTTGCAGTTATAAATTTTCTACCATGTTGGCTTTCCCTATGCTAGTTTCAAATCATTTCATACTCTAATCTATCTCAAATATGTTACTTATTTCATGTCATTGATGAGGGATACATCAAGGAACTCCTATGATGAGTCTTTTCCTATCGACCTAAGCTCATTATCTATGAACAAGACTTAGAATTATTCAATGCCTTAGAGCCTACATGCCTCAATGGCAGGATTCTTCGCTTTCAACAGTGGGTTCACATCATTGGCCCCTGATTGGAGGATTCCCTCGAGTGTTTGACTTCAAATTCTTTATTCACACTCATTGGATTGTACTGGGGTACCTTCAGAATCATTGGAATCAATGGTTATTTCCATCGCACTTGTTAACGGTTCTCATCATTGACCGATAATCAAGTGGTTTCTACCATGTTTGACTTCGACACCTCTAATCGCATGGTTAGATTCGTACTTAGGGATGACGGAAATGAAGACCTTGGGTCATACTATTCTGGTCCATTTTGCGGTGGAGTATTCATGATTTTTATTGGCACATATATCCACTTTGTATGTCTCGTGGCTATGTCCAAATTTGAGTCATTTTAGAGCATAGATCCACAATGCATTCTGGGTGGCTATGTCGGTTTCACATTGACATGGATCCACGGTGTATATTTGGTGGTCATGACTCATTTGAAATTTTATAATATGAGTATGGGAATGCCTACCTCGGACAATGGTATATTATTATGTTGATGTTTGATTGTTTGCAGGTTCCCGACTGATGTGCTCTTTGTTTGCGACACACACATTCTACAAAGTATTTCAGCTGTCACAAGTTCCAGCCTCATACTTTGGGGGGAATTATGTTACACATTATTTTTTCCATATTAGTAATCCATTGACAACTTGTCTTCATGTTCCCAGAAATATACTTTCTTCATGAGGAGTGTGATTGGATTTTTCTTCTGAAAAACCCTATTAAGGAAGGTCATTGCAGGTTGCACCATAAGCAAGGTATGACGATACCTGATCATCACACTCTGCCCTAAAAATGTTTTGCGATGTCTCTGTAGGCTGCTCTACAGTTGGGGTACGATGATGTCAAAAGGATAAGAAAAGGTTAAGTTTCACAAAAGTTCTAGAAGATGAGGTGGCATCTGTATGGTTGGGATCTTACTCCATTCTCTGATTTGGTGGGATCATCCTAATATCTTTAACCATCTCTCTCTCCCTTATATAAATAGGGATCTCTCATGGAAATTTTTAAGCATAGAAGGTTGATACAAGGAAGATTATTATTGAATAGGATAAGAATTGGATGAGGAATTCTACTTTAGTTCATACTTGAGGGCTTCATTTCAGTTTATCAGGTCATAGTGAATCTTCTTCATTCAAGGTTGGAGAAAGTGTGTGTTGAAGCAAAGGGTCATCGAAAGGGGACATTGCAACATCAATGCTTTGGTTTTAATCTCCACTTTCATTATTATATAATACAGTGATATGTTTCTTTCCCATAAAACTCATCTTGTTTTATTGTATGATTCCTTGATCACATACATAGGTTCTCGTTGAGTATATTATTACTTTCACTTTGGTTGTCTTGTGTTCCCTTGAAGATTCAATATCACAAGAGCACTGGAGTGGATCTAGGATGATAATGGCAAGAGGAAGCGATATTTAAATTTTATGTTTCCCATCTCTTGCTAGATAGTAAACTCAATGATGAGAGTTTAGGGAAAGCGTCATGTTCTATTTTGTTTTGTTATATATCTAGGTGGATCTAGAGAGATTAGTTTATGCCCTCATTTACCGATAAGTCCCAACAAACATGGCTGAAAAACAAAGACCTATGAAACAAGAAGATAATCAGGTTCCACAACCAACAATCTCCCACTTGGAGACTGATCACAACAGCTCCACTGTTGTTGTACCTGTTGAAGGAAAATATCCCTGCGGATAGGTAGATCTCCTCTTGAGAGATAGAATCTTAACTCTTAGGACAAAATATTCTTAACGTGGACACTAACTTCATTTCGGTTCTACACAAACTAATGCATGAGGAGGAAGGAGAAAAGAAGTACCTTTTTATCGACGTTTGTCCCTGCACGCTCCGAGTTGAGCTCCAATCTTTCTCTCCTCGATGAGCCCTGTAGAAAAAAAATAGTACAACCACTTCCTACTCTATTGATATTAGCTTGAAATAGACCTATCTATCATAGACAAGTTCATGTGAGATTAAACACAAAATAGAAAGAAACATGCCAAGCATATCATATTAATGAGAACAATGACAGAAGTAGCTTACAACTGTAGATGCGAATGCAACAGCTTTGTCAAGTCCCCTTTGTCTAACCCTTGCTACTAATCACTTTCCTCCAGTTCACTGTATGTTTCCTATGAGATCATAGGTTTCATGCTTCCAATTCTTCCTCCTTTCCACCATGATAGAGCCTGTTTATATAGGTTTAGAGAGACTTAACCTCTTCAGGTATCTTTAGGGTAAGTTCAGGATTTCCCTCCTTGAACCAAGGATCTTCTCCTAAGATCATGACTGAACCAGGAATTCGAATGCAACTGCCCTCCAAGATTGAAAAATCCTCCCCTTATTCTCCTCAACAGATCAACTACTACCCAGATTAGACAGTGCTCCCTCAAAAGGGGCATTAGGGTGCTATTGCGCTCCCTAGTAGGCTCAAGGGGGGTGCCAATGCTCTAAATATCTGTAGCACTCCTTCAGAGGGGCAGTTTGGTGTTATAACGCTCCCTAACACCTTATAGGGGAGCGCCAGTGCTCCTAAGGGTGATATAGGGGAGCACTCACTTCTAAAACCTTAGTTTGTAAGCTCCTTTCAGGTGGGAAGAGATATCTGACTTCAGTTAACCATCCCTCTTCCACCAAATCA
>JASDQU011100880.1:3340-24855 GCA_032191745.1 Picea mariana | reverse complement strand
ACTTCTACAAAGCTTACTTCATGTTTCAGAAGATTGTAGCAAGTTCTAGAAGGGTTTCCCAGATTGTTTTTGCAAGTGTTAACAGTTGAAATTATTTTAAATGTAAAAATGCACCTACAGGAAAGTTCGCAACGCATGTTGTCAAAGGTGCCACGAACTGGTTGTTTTGGGACAGTTTGTAGCACAGGTGTTGCAAAATGGGTGTCACAATGATTTTGAGTTGATGAAGACTGCCAGATGTTAGATTGAGTTCAAATAAGCTCTTCAAAGATCAATTGCACATCAAGGGCCACCTGCCTCAAGGATCTATCTTCAGTTAAGACACATGGAACAAGTTGTCAGCAATTGCCTTCAATGATGCCAACATTTTCCTCAAATATAACATTCTTGTTAGATTTATGTTGTGCACCTAGTGCCATGCCTCTCTTAGGCATAGGATCCTATGTAGAATCTAGGTGGCAGATTCTAGAGATATTTTAGTATGTTTTGGTTATTTAATATGCATTGTAACTCTATGAGAGGGTTTGAATGGTTATACATTGATACTCTTATCTTTATTTTTCAACTGTAATAGAGTTTCCAGACTATATGTATCAGATTCAAGAATCTTTAATAGTGAATGATCAATTTCCTTTTCTACTGTCACATCTATGTTTCTATCTCACTTTGATGCTAGTTGTTGATGAAGGATTCATCCTTATGCTTGTTCCTTACTACAATAAATGATTTATTGTTTGTATTTGATGCAAGTACTATCAAAGTGCTTTCTTGTTGATTAAGAGGTTCTTATTCAATGAGATTGCTGCTATATGTGTTTCAGAACTACCTGATGTAACCTGATGCATGTATTTTATATTTCTTGCCAAGTCTTCCATATTTTTATTTGATATTTATAAACATTGATTTGAAGCTATTCAAAGCCTTTCTTGCTGGTGTGTATTTCATGGAGGTTATGTGTTGATATTAAAAACTGAGTATCTCACCCATTTTCTACACATTGAAAACATTTTTATCTTTAACAAACCTACATAGTTTCTGATGGGTATTAGGCTGACACCTACAACAGTCTAGGTGAGACTTCTAGTGCTAACATTTTTTATGTCGTTGCCAGGGACGCAGATGAAAAAAATATTCCCTGGGAGAACGAAAAATCTTAGATCCAGTCTTTGATGGTGAAAAATGACTGGTGACACAGTACATACTGCATCATTCACCTGGCGACTCCATGTTCAGAAATTTACTGGTGGGTCCACTACTGGTTCCTCTGGTTCAAAATGGCAGACTCAGTTGCTTCAAGGTATGCATTTTTGGATTTCAAAGGTATTCCTGGTTTTCCCAATCCACTGCATGATAATAAAGAATGTCTAGAGAGGTCTCCAAAATTTGATGGAAATGATTTGAGTAAAGATGAAAGACAACTCTGAGATTTTCAATATTTTACTGATTTCCTTGAGATCATTCATGAAGATGTATACATGAGGATGTTTTATGATTCATTAGAGGGAAATTGAAAAGATTGGGTTAAAGGTTTTCCTACTGATTTTATTGATTCAATTATAAGTTTCTAGGACCTATTTTTAAAAACATGGACAAAGAAGTCAGAATTTGTGGCAGATTATATTCTTCTTGTACCTTGCATTTTAGATTCCATTAAACAACAATTTGATGATGTTATTCAAGAATATACAGTAGCAGATTTATAAATTCCCAACAATCAAGTTAATATTTTTGCTGAATTATATGAAGGATTACCTATGGACACTATGAGCTTTTAAATTATTTATATCTTTCAGCTCCTCCCATTCTACTAGTATTCAAAGAGGAAAAGAAAATGCAGTTTATTAACCAGGTTCTTGCATGACTACACTGGAAAAATGATTTTACATGAGCAAGAAGGATTCATTGATTAATGTAGAGGTGTATATAAATAAGCTCAGTATGTGAGAATTTGATTTGTAGTTTGAGGTTTGTTTTCAATGTGTGAATGTTTTAATTTTCAATAAAGAGCATAAGTATACTTCAGGTAGGAACAATTCATAGTTTGCAGCTCAGGTCGATTGTAGCACATGATGGACAACTAAAATTTTCATATTTTCAAAATGGATAAGGCACTAGAACTACAAGTTCTTGGAATCTTGCAGGGAGCATGCATTCCCTAATAGGATCCAATGTTAGCACCAATATTGTTTTTAGCACCTAGAAATCATCAAAAATCTCCAAGGGTTAGTTTCAAAAGGAATATTTATCATTTCTTATCTTCATTTCCATTTGCAAAAGTGTGCTACAGACTGGTTCAATTCGTTGTGAACTGTAAGTGCGCTGCCAACTTTCTAGTCGCTGCAGACTCTTGGCACTGTGAACTCTCTGTCGCAGATTGATGGTGGATTAAAAGATTCAAGGACTTATTGGTTTGGTTTTCTACAATGAGGAGTGAGATTTATATACCAGGAACTTTGCTTGATGTACAATTTCCACTGTCTGAAAACTTATTATCACCAAATCCTAGTTGCTGCAAACTGGTTTATATTATTTGTGTCGCGAACTCCTCTTTGTTTAGTTAGCTTGCACAATTATGTCTTTCAAAACCTTTTATGCAGACCCATGACTCATGTTTTCTTTTCAAAGTATCATTTACATCTATTTCTTACAACCATAAATCTATCTGCTGCAAATTCCTTAGCGATGCAAACTGGATGCGCTACAAATCCCCTGTTTTACCCAATTGATAAAACCCTAGTTGACCTTGTTTTCACTCAAGTCTAAAAAACAAAATTTCACTCAAGATCATGCTCTTCTCCATATATTTGAAACTTCAAACCATTATGATAAAAACCCTAGTTAAAATCCATTTGTTGCAAACTTAATCAATGTGCTGTGAAACCGAGTTAGTGCTGCAAATTCTCTGTTTTGCACATCATTTCAAAATCTTGCTATTTGAGACTTCATTCAGCCTCAAGTTGCCATCATTGTATCCAAACTTCTAGCTCCAGTTAAATTTTAGTCTCTACAAAATTTTTTATATCATAAACCCTAATCATTACAGGCATTGACAACAAACCATGATTCTACAAGGTTACGCAACACAATCAGTTGGCAGCTGTTATCAAAGGATTTTTATTTTTATTTGAATTACCTACCATGGAGGCTCAACAAAGGAAGAAGGTCCACAAAGGAAGGGATATTTTCAGAGCTTGTTTTCTAATTTTTACATCAATTGTAGTGATAAAAAGACAAAATGACACCTATAGGAAAGTTCGCAACGCATTCTACAGAGGCACTGCGAACTGCTAAATTGAAACAGTTTACAACAAATTAGTACACAATAGAATCGTATTTTAATCATAACATTTAAATTCTCATTTGGGTTCTTCTAAATTTGTTTGTGGAGATGAATAATAATATCATTGCCTTTTTTACTACAATTCAACCCAACCCAGTTTGTCAATTGGGAGAAAAGTTGAAAGCATTACCTACAAGAAAGTTTGCAGCCACCTGGAGGGGGGGGCGGGGGTTCGAATGGTTCCCTAGGAGGTAGTTAGGCATAAAGGACATATTTTCTATCACTAGATAAAGCAGCATGACCTTTTTCAAAAGGAATTTATCATAATAGACAAGATCCATAAAAATAGGAGCTAGGTGGATTTTTTGTTTCACCTTGTTGTAACAACTCCTAGAGAAAAGGGAATCCAATGAAAACACTTGGAATTCGAACTCTTTAGATTAGGAAGGAATGATACACTATATATAGAAGTTTTTTTTGTTTATGAAAGGGTTGAGTTCATGATCCAAGAGAGGAGAGAGATTGAGGAGCAGTTTAGTTGCTTATTTGTAAGCCCGAGGGTATGTTTATAATGACATTTTTCTGCCATTAAATATTCATGAGAGTTGTTTCTCAGTTTGTCTTCTTTGTTTTCCATTTATTTTGTTATATTATTGCTTGAATATATTGCAGGTTTTGAGGATCAAAGGCCACCTTTGATTAATGGATCCCTGAGCAACAAAGGATCTGCTGTAGTTGGCCTGTTAATCATTGTTTTTGTTCAAGCATTTTTCAATCTATTCTGCAGAGAGGATCTTTGTTTATTAGACATTCTTCTTTTTGTTCACTTTCCTTTATTCTAATCATCATCATATAAGTTCTTAAACTGATGATTTAGCTTGATTTCCTTCAATCTTCAGAGTGGTTTTGACTCCATGCCCAATGGTAGATCACTGATCTACAGTCAAACTGTTGCCCTCTTTCTTGTTCTTTCTTGCTGATCCACCCAATTTAAATTGATTTAATTTTTCAAATTCTGATGGGTATTAGGATTTTTCTTAAAGTAGTCTACGAACAACTTCTAGTGCTAACAAAAGGAACACTCCCCCTGAGATGTGCTTCTTTACTGACGAGATGAGAGGGATATCACTCTTAGCCTATGTCTGAGATATTCAAATGTTTCTCTAGGAAGGGGCTTGGTAAAAATATATGCAACTTGTTCCTTAGTGGAGATGTAATCCAACTTGACACTTTGTTTAACTGTCTGTTCTCTTAGGAAGTGGTACTTGATGGGAATATGCTTCATCTTTGAGTGCATAACAAGGTTATTTGAAATGTTGATTGCACTTTTGTTATCGCAGATGATTGAGATTGGTTGATCATATTCTGCCTTGATATCCTGCAACGTTTGCTTCATCCAGAGAACTTGTGTGCAACATGATGCTGCTACAATATATTCAGCTTCTGCTTTGGATATAGAGACTGAAGATTGTTTCTTTCTCAACCAATACACTAGAATATTGCCCAAAAAGAATACTCCTCCACTTGTAATTTTTATGTCATCAACACTAACTGTCCAATCTGCATTTGTATATGTTGTTAGAGTAAATTCTTCACCTCTTTAGTACCATAAATCAAATTCTAAGTTTCTCTTTAAATATTTGAATATCCTTTTTACTTCTTGCACATGAGTTTCTTTTGGTGCATCTTGAAATAGTTCAACTAATATTACTACTTGCATAATGTCTAGCCTTGATGCCATCACATATAGTAAGCTTCCAATAATTGACCTATACAATGTTTGATTTGCTTCCAAAGATTTATCATTTCTTCTCAATTTACAACCTGTGACCATAGGTGTGATGACTAGTGTACAATCTTCCATTCATAATTTCTTCAACATTTCCTTGATGTACTTGTTTTGTGAAATGAATATTCCTTTGTCATATTGAGAAATTTGTAATACAAGAAAGAATGATAGTTCACCAAGCATAGACATCTCCAATTCCTTTTTCATTTCTATTGCAAACTCTTAGCACATTTATTTGATACTGCCTCCAAAAATAATGTCATCTACATAAACCACAAAAATTAATTGATTTTATGCTATTGTCTTGATGTAGATATTACTTTCAACAATTCCTCTTTTTAAGCCTTATTGTTGGAGATATTTATCAAGTCTTGAATACCAGACTCTGGGAGCTTGTTTTAGCCCATAAAGTGATTTCTTCATTTTGCACACATGATCCTTATTTTATAATAATACGAATATTTTTGGTTGTTCAATGTATACTTTTTCCTCTAAATTGCCATTGTGAAAGGTGGACTTGACATCCATTTGATATATTTTGAAGTTCTTGAAACATGCAAATGCCAAAAACATTCCGATATAATCTAGTCTAGAAACCGAGGCAAAGGTTTCTTCAAAATCAATACCTTCAACTTGAGTGTATCCTTTGCAAACCAATCTTTCTTTATTTCTTATTAATTTCCCATATTCATTCAACTTGTTACTAAAAACCCACTTGTTGCCAATAACACTTATATTGTTCGGCCTTGGAACAAATTCCCATGTTGCATTCTTCTCAATTTGATTCAGCTCTTCTTCCATAGTATCAATCCAATGCTTGTTTTCGCTAGCTTCTATAAAATTCTTAGGCTCTATTTTAGATAGCAAGGAGAAGTTTGCATATTCTAGTGCACTAGCTAGTCTTCTTCTAGTTTGAACTCTTGTATATTTATCACCAAGAATTATATTTTCCGAATGATTCTTTTGAACAAATCTAGATGGTGTCTTTGTATCTTGGTGTTTTGCTTCTTCTTCTTCATTTTATTCTTTGTATTTTGACTCATCTGCTTGAACATTTACTTGTGTTTTCACCTTCTAGTGCCCTGCTTCATCAATTTTCACATTGGCACTCTCTACGATTTTTATTAATGTTGTATTGTAACATCTGTAAGCTTTCCTTCTTGATGAATAACCTATAAATATACATTCATCAACTATGGAGTCAAATTTTCCAAAATCCACATCATCTCTCTTAAGGTAGCACTTGCTTCTGAAAACTTTGAAGTATATAACTATCCTTGGTCTACCTTTCCATAATTCATAAGGTGCTTTGTTGTTGTTGACTCTAATTTTCCCTCTATTTAGAATGTAAACTATGGTGTTGAATCCTCTCCAAAACTTGTATGATAGCTTTGCTTCATTCAACATTGTTCTTGTCATCTCTTGTACAATTTGATTTTTTCTTTCAACCACTCCATTTTGCTTTGGAGTTCTTGCATCTAAGAAATGTCTTTTTATCCCATGAGTCTCACAAAACTATTCAAATTCATTTGAGATAAACTCACCTCCTTTGTTTGATCTCAAATACTTGATTTTCAAATCAGTTTCATTTTCAACCAAGGATTTGAATGCTTTGAACTTCATTTTCAACCAAGGCTTTGAATGCTTTGAACTTCTCAAAAGCTTCATATTTTACTTTTAGGAATGTAACCCATGTCATTATAGAATAACCATCAATGAGCAACATGAAGTAATTTTCGCCTTGTAGAATTTGTGTTCTTGTAGGCCCACAAATATTTGTATGAATTAGTTACAATGGTTTCATTGTTGAGTACTCCTTTGATTCAAAGCTTGTTATTATCTATTTTCCATGATGACATGATTGCAAAGAGTGTTTGAAGGTTTAACAATCCTTAGCATGTCTCTCACTGCTTGTTTAGTGCTAATTTTTACCAGATTATCAAAGTTCATATGACCCATTCTTCTATTCCATAACCAACTTTCATCTGTTTGTTCCATATAACACCTTTCTCTCTGGATCTGATTGAGGATATATACATTATTTGATGTTCTATATGCACTTTCCACTAATATTCCTTATCCTTCCTTCCTTATTTTACAACGTTGAGAATTAAATGTGAGATTGTGTCCTTGGTCACAAATTTGTCTGACACTGAGAAGATTGTGTTTCATACCATCAACATACAATACATTTTTTATTTTAGTCTTTCCATTATTTAGACTTGGAGTACCTTTTCTAGATATCCTAGTAGTAGCATCACTTCCAAATGTCACACTGCCTCCGTTAACTTATTTCAAAGTGAGAAACTTTCTCTTGTTACATGTCATGTGGCTTGAGCATCCATTGTCAACATACCATGGGTTTCCTTTGTTTTGAGCATGAAGGACAATTTTCACAAGCATAGATTCCTCCTTCTTTTTCATCTCTTGTTCTCACTTCCTTTTAAAAACTCCTATGATTTGTTTCTTTTGTTTGACAAGGGTATCCACATCCTTGTTTTGTCTAGGAGTTTCCGCAAGGTCACTTCTACAAAAAATGTGCTTTGTTCCCATAGTTTTTTCATTTATATCATTCAACATTGTAATCAAATAAAGGGGAAAATGAACTATAGTTTATGTTTGAGAATCCATAAGCATTTATGTCTTTGTTCCATACATGATTATTTCTTCTATGTGTTCGAAAATAATTTTCTTTATGACCAAAATGATTACATCAAAAGCAATAGACAAAGAAAGAATTTTGGTACCAGTTCATGTGAGGCCGCCTTGGTGGGAAAGATATTTTGAATTTGTCCTTAGGATAAATGTCAACTTTCTGCAGAACATTATTTTCTTTCTTCTTGTTGTCTTCATCACTGATGGAAATTTTGAGTACATCAACATAAATTTTAGATTTTTCTTCATTTACTTTCTTTGATGGCCCTGCAGCTTCTGGATCCTCTTTGGTGGTCATATGACTCTTATCATAACCAAGAAAAGTCTTAATAAATGCTGACCTTTGAAAATTGATGATATGATCTAAGGTTTTCAAACTCTTTTCAAACTTCAAGCTTATGTTCAACTGAGCAATTGAATTTTTCAAATCATTTCTTAAGGAAACAAGTTTAGCTTCTAGCTTATCGCACTTTTCTTCATTTTCCTTCAACTGAATTCTCACCACTTTTTCTATCCTTCTTGCCTCTTCTAATTGAACTTTTAGGATTATGATAAAATTTTCCGATTCTTCAAGGCTTTGTGACATTTTGGATTTTGAATCACTATCCTCTTCTTCATATTTATGCAACTGCTCTTTTTGTTTCAAATTCATTTTCCTCAGCTTCTTTATTTCGCTTACGACACACATGAGTTATTCTTCAAGATCCAATTATCCATTTTTTTTAGTGGTTTTCTCTTCTTCTCAATCCATAATTTCTTTGTCTTCATCAATCTTTATTTTGATTTCCATATAGAGAGTTTCTTCTCTATCACTATCAGAACTACTTTCATTTCTTTGTTGAAACGAGTCAATGACCCCTTTTGAGTAGAGGCTCTTCTTCTTATTATAATAGTTCTTCTTCTTTTCATGCTTGTTATGTTTGTGGCTATTTTTGTGTTGATGATGTTTTCTCTTTACGTTATAGTCTTCTTCAATATCACTACTTTCATTTTTATCATATGGACATTTAGCAACAAAATGTCCTACTTTTCCATAGTTAAAGCATTTAAAGGGAAACTTAACTTTGTATTTGCTAGATCCCTTTTTGAGTTTTCTCACAAAACTTGCTTCCTCTACGTCTAATTCACAACTAGAACAATCACTTGATTTGCATTCTTTATTCTTCAACTGCTTCAATGCTTTGAAAGTTGCTTCTTTGTTTGATGGTTTTTCCTTTTTAGTCCTCATTTTATATGCAGTGAAGATCCCATGCAATTCATCCATTGCTAATTTATCAAGATCCTTTCTTTCCTCAATGGAAGAAATTTTGGCATCAAATCTTAATGGAAGTGACCTCAGTGGATTTTGCACAATCATTGGTTCTGCAACTGTTTCACCAAGTCCTTTGATGGTGTTGACAATTTTGTCCACACGAAGGAGGTAGGCTACAACATTTTCTTCGTCTTTCATCTTCAGACTCTTGAACTGTTGTTGACGATTAAAATCGCAATGAGTTTTTTTTGCCCGCAAAGTATTGCTAAAGCCTATTATTATAAGCTAACATGATATATAATACTAGTAGTTGGGACCCCCTTGTATATTGGGAGATCAAATCTGGTTCTTATTTCATGTTTTGTTGCTATTCAACATCGCTTACGGGGTTTTACATGGTTGATGAAATCTTAATTTGATTGGTGATGAATAAAGCATATTATGTGTTGGTTCTGATTGCAACAAATGAATGATGGATAAGGCATGTTGGTTTTGTTTCGATTTCTCTAAGCTCTAATTTCATGTTACAATGGCCTATGTGATCTATTGTTATCCTTTCTATCTGTTCCTGTATTCATTACTGTGACACCTGCACAAGAGACATGTTAGTAATAATATATAAGAGTAGTTGAAAAAGAGATAAAAGCAATATAAAAAAGTGCAAAAGGAAGGAAGTATACTATACTAATATGATACCCTATATGCATTGAAATTAGAATGATCATTGTTAATCCTAGCTAACAAGATAATAGCTATGTGATTTATTGAGTTATATGAAACATGGTTAATATGTGTTATGGTATAGTTTGCAATGGTTAAATGTGATATAGGTAGCGTGTTTGACAAGTGATGGGTGTTAAGTTCGATGCATTGACTTATTAAGTGGATTAATGGAAGGCTAGATGGCGTGTATTAAGGAATTGAATGAGTGGAGGTGGAGGCGACATGCATTTACTGCACTCCACTTATACTCCTTCCACTATCCGTCACCCTAGCTTGTAAATTGTTCACCTGTGCTTTGCTGTGGTTAGGCTCCGACTTTCAAGTAGAGGAAGAACCGCTAGGCCAAGCTCTCATTTTTAAGGTGCTCTTGGTTATAGGTATGTATTTTCTCCATCCATGTATCTCCTTTGGTTATGAAATAGATATTGGCTCAGGATGTATGGTTCTGTGCTTTCTTTAAGTCTGGCAACTGTATAAATTGGTGATATTTTTCTGGAATGAAGGGTTGGTGTGATTGCAATAATGTTGGAGTCACAATTTTATTGATTATTATGAGTGTTAGAATCCATGAATGCCCTCTATCATCCGTATTGGTTGAAGGTTGAAGGTTTTTATTTGGTCCAAATTGGCTGGTCCTCTCCACGCTTTCTTATCACCGTACCCGGTCGTTTGTTGTTATGGGGTTTACTGGGTTTGAAACGCCTTGTGTCACTGTGCATTGTTTCACTTGGGTATGGGTTTGTTCATGCTACTGATGGTTGCGCAGTGGGTTATATTGCTTCTTCTCGACTTTTTTTTATCTTAGCGTTGTTAGTTGGTTGATTGGGAGAGCCATGAGGGTTATACCCTACGTGTTCCAAGTGTTGTTACAAGGCCAAAATGGATCCTTTTCTCCTCTGTTCATAGCCTCTCCTATCTCATGAATTGTCACCCTGTCAGCGAATTCATTGGTGGTATACCCATGTGTGCACCGTTGGTCTTAGAGGTTCTCACCTGATGATGGGAGTAGACTCCAGTCTCCATGTGTTGGTCTAAAGAGAAAACTCTTGATTTATCAAGCTCGGGTTTTGATAGAGGGAATCGGGATGGCCTGTCGGGTATACTGTTGGTTGTTATGAGTTGTTGAGTATTGTCAACAATGTTCAATTTTTGGCTCATCTTTGTTGATTATGTTGACAATGGTGTTGGCTGTGGTATTTAGTCACTGCATTGGTTATTATGACAATCGAATTGATAAACTCAACATGGTAATTTGGTTGATTGGAGAATTGGATTGAATGCAAAATCATCGTCTCTTACATTGTAATTGTTGAATGATTAACCCAACATTAGTTTACAATTGATTAATGCACAACGATGCTTCATGCGTGATGCATGGGTATGTGTGGCGTTACTAAATCATGATAGGTTGATTTAGTAATTGTTGTGACTGTGTGTTTTAAATTATCGAATGAGAATATTGCAATCATGGTACTCATGGCATGGCCATCCACTATATATGTTATTGATATTATATTGATTGCGCTATCAGAAAGAGTCACAGGTTTTTGAAAAATATGGTTTTGTTAATTTGATCAATTTGTGAGATGAGATCGGGCATGTTGTTGTTGCCTCATTGTATTGGATTGATGGCCCAACATTGTGGATGTTTAGATTCAAGTAGTTAGACATGACAATCACAGAAATGACCTCACATTTTGTTAAGTGGTCTGTGTATTCCACAACATCGTATGAATTGAAATGACAATTGATGTATGTGTGTTAAATGACAAATCAAGATCTTTGAAATTACAATATGGATTGTTGTGTTTGAATTTCCACTATGTTTGTTTAATGAATATCATACATATTAGCAGAGATAAGCACAGGTGTTGTGGCAGTATGGTCTTATTACAATTTAGTTATTGATGGAAAGTGATAGATGAGTTGACACTGAACAAAGTGGAAATAAGTGACTGTTTATTCATTTGGGGATTGTTTTAAAATATTAATTGGATAAATGAGAAGAACATAGCTCCTCTACAGGTTGTTGTGGAATGCATATTGTCTTGTTTTGATGACACTGTGTTAAATATTTGACTATGAATAGTGAGAAAGTAAATGTACATAATTGATTGAATTATACACACTAATCGATCATTTGATCACTGTGACTATTTGGTTGGTGTTGGACCTTTTACATTTGATATATAATGATTTTATGGATTACTTAATTAATTTTATGAACAATATCCGCTCTCTTTCCCTACCATTATTTCAATTTTCTCTAATTACAACCCCCTTGCCTTCCCGCATCCATTTTTCAATCTCTGTTCTTAAAATTTAATTACAGTTAAGAGAATTCTATATTGGAACAATTTGAAATCACATTTTCTTTTGATTGGAACATAGTTTTATAGTCATTGATTTACATTACAGTTGATTTTTTGTTGTCTTTGAGCAGTAACCATGTTTCTTTTCCCTCTCATTTTATCATTTTTCGCTCAATACAAACCCCTCACAGATCCAAGGACCTTTGTTCACCCCTTGTTCATTGACAACAACTAAACAATTTGTATGGATTGGATTTCATGGGTCTGATATGTTGCTGAGCCAAAATATTTTTCATTTTTTTAAGGAGTTGTCATGTATGGTTGTTAAAGGGACTATTTGATAATCAATCATGCATGCTGGAATGAGATTTTTCAGCTGAGGTAGCCATGGAAGAGGCAATCGAGGGAGAGGTAATTGGAACAGAGGCCTAAGAAGGCCAAGATTATCCATACACTTTGATGCTGACTCACAAGAGTTAGGCCAGTTATTTCAAGCTGGATTTTTCAATTGGATTGGGAAAGGAGTGGTCCAACCTAGGCCTGAAAGGCCTCCCTTCCAATCTCCACAAGCCCCTGGTATTCTTGTGCCCCCTCATGTCTCATTGCAACCAGAGGTTCCTGAAAATGACAGATGGCAAGAGATTGTCCACCCGTAGTCTCCCAACATCGTGGCTGGCCCAATTTGTCTTTGCCTGCTCCCCCACCTATCAATCAAATTTCCCAAGATGCACCTATCCACTCGCTAGTTCAGTCCTCTCATTCTAGCAAAAGGTTGAAAATCGACGCCCACCATGCCCCTGACAAAGGAAAATCCACTGCTGCGCCTTCCTCACCCTCCAATGGCTCTGATAAATCCGTGTCTTCCTGTATGCATTTGAGGGATGATTGTTCTCACATGATCAATGAGATTAGGCATAAAGGCTCTAATCCAGGTGGATATCGGTGGCCACCCACCTTTTTCGACTGGCTCAAAACAGTTTTCTGGCAATTTTGGCAATTTACTATTTTTAGCAGTTTTTAACTTCCGAGGCCATTTTGAGGGCCCAAATGAAGGTTTTTTGAGCTCCAGGTCCTCAATTATAGCCAAATTCATGATTGAGTCCCCAAAATGAATTTCCTCGACAATACCTTTCCAACGAGCTATCACACGCCTAAAACGAAGATCGTATGCAAAAGTTACGACCCCGGGAAGTTGATGTACTCACTTACCCAAACGGGGCCCACATGACTTTTGGCGCTTCATCTCCTAGGGTTAGGTTTTTCGATGTCTAGGGTTTTTGGCATTCCTTTTTATTGTAAAAATTCCTTCAGAGCCTCATTGTAACCATGTTCTTGCGAATGCGAGTAGCCGTCACATCTCTTCTCAGAGATAAGCTGCCACCATTCTAGCGAGTCTTTCACTCTGTATTTTTTACAGTCTCTGTACATTTCTTTCATTAATAGAAATCGTGTTTTACTATATATCTGTGTTTATGGTTGCATCTATGATACATTTATGTTATCTTATTGAATATCTGTGATATCTCTGTGCATTTCATTATTATATCTCCGCTCGCATTTCGTGTCGAAAATAATCTGGATCAGTGGTATCAGAGCAGTCTGCTCTTGATCGTTTTTTCAGTGCATGTCCCCGACGAGGTCTGAGTATAGAAATTTGGGTCTCGAGCTTGTCTCTCTTGAAGACAATCGCTCTCACACACCCAAGAAACCCTCAATGGCGAAATAAAAGAAAAACGATGGAGCAAATGATCCTATCAATCTGTTGCTTGAGCAAGCTCTCACACGACAGAGGGACAAAATGATGGAGAATTTTTCATCAAGCGACCACTTTGGAGGCACCTCGCCTTTCAAGGTACAAGTTAATTTTGATATTCCTGTATTTGAAGGACAGATAGATGCGAAAGCCCTAGAAATATGGTTAGCTCATCTAGAAGGATATTTCTCTGTTCACAATTTTTTCGACAAAGAAAATATCACCTTCTCACTCCTTAAAGCTCTCCCTCATGTCAAACATTGGTGGGAAACTTACTGGGAGAAAATTTCCACAGAGGAGTCTGGAATATACGAGGCCGATCCCACTTGGGATTTTTTTATGGATGCGGTAAAGAAACAATATTACCCTGTTGGAAACTATGAGGACCAGTACATGAGAACGACCACACTGTGGCAAGAGAGGGGCCAAGCAGTTTTGGATTTCACCAATAATTTTCATACCTTGCGCACTAAGCTAGGTATCAAAGACTCTGAGAAACATTTGGTTCTGAAATACCCTGGAGCTCTACATAGACACATCCAGACTGAAATGGATTTTTTGGACATCTCATCACTCAGTGCTGCTTATCAATATGCTGTTAAAATCAAGAAGAAATTTAAGCACCAGAACAGATGGGAGTTCAGGTATGCAAATCCGCAACAACCGAAGAATGAAAAAGATGGCCCTAACAAACAGTCTCCCGAAAAATAGTCCAAGACACAGGAAAAGAAGGGTCACGGGAAGAAAAATAAGGACACCGAAAAATGGTGTGATTTCCACAAAATCCCTTGGCACAACACCGATGAATGTCGCTCAAAACAGTCATTGGTGGCCGAGATCAAAGACAAAGAGCTGAATCCCGATTCAGAATCTAATTTTGAAAATAATGGTAAAGGACGTATCATTGACGTGGACCCCACTGCTATTGTCGTGACCGCATCAATTCAACCAGAAGAACCAACATATCCTGAAGAAGGGGAGCGCCTTTTTCATTCATAGATGTGGGTGAAGGGGACCCCCCTGCATTTTATTGTTGATAGCGAAATCCATAAGAACCTCATCTCAGCAGAGGTCGTCAAACAGTTGGGATTGTCGACAACACCACACCCGCAACCATACAACATTGGGTGGCTTCGCCAAGGACGAGATCTCTGTGTTATCCAACAATGTTGATTGTCATACGACATCCAACCCTTCAAGGATGAGGTATTATGTGATGTTGCCCCACTGGATGTCTGTGATGTTCTCTTGGGCCAACCATATATGTGGAAGCGCCATGATGTTTATGAGTCTCGACCCCACAGTGTCATTGTTTCTCTGGGGGGTCATCTCTATAGAATATGAGAGGTAGTTCCAACTATTGTTCCACCTAAAAAGTGTCGCAAGGTAGTATCTCATACTACAAAATTTAGTTTCTTCACAATCTATTCAAAAGGAGAACAGAAGGACACTGCAACCACTACAGCCTCGCCCCAAGCACCTTCTATCAAACAGAAGCAAGTCGAAAAGGTTGCAGCAAATCACAAATATTCCTTCTGTGCATCGTCCTCTCATGTAGCCCAACTTTTTGAATGGCCTCATCCTCAACAGGTTCATGACAAACTTCCACAAATTGAGCAGCGCGACGTCTCCAACAAGGCAAGCATCTCACCAAGATACAGATTCAGCAAATGCTTTTCCTTCTCCCCCGGGAACTCAATGCAATGGAGATCATTACTTCCTAAGGAGGGAGGATTGATCTAGGTGGATATCGGTGGCCACCCACCTTTTCCGACTGGCTCAAAATAGTTTTCTGGTAATTTTAGCAATTTACTATTTTTAGCAGTTTTTAACTTCCAGGGCCATTTTGAGGGCCCAAATGATTTTTTTTTTAGATTGAGGTTCTCAATGATAGTCAAAGGCATGATTGAGCCCCCAAAAGGAATCTCCTCTACAATACCTTTTGAATGAGTTATCGCACGCCTAAAACGGAGATCGTATGCAAAAGTTACGACCCTGGGAAGTTGATGTACTCACTTACCCAAACGGGGCCAACATTACTTTTGGCGCTTCATCTCCTAGGGTTAGGTTTTTGGATGTCTAGGGTTTTTGGCATTCCTGTTTATTGTAAAAAGTCCTTCAGAGCCTCATTGTAACCATATTCTTGCTAATGCGAGTAGTCGTCACATCTCTTCTCAGAGATAAGTTGCCACCATTCTAGCGAGTCTTTCACTCTGTATTTTTTACAGTATCTGTACATTTCTTTCATTCATAGAAATCATGTATTACTGTATATCTATGTTTATGGTTGCATCTCTGATACATTTATGTTATCTTATTGAATATCTACGATATCTCCATGCATTTATTTATTATATCTCCGCTCACATTTCATGCTGAAAATAATCTGGATCAGTGGTATCAGAGAAGGCTACTCTTGATCATTTTTTCAGTGCATGTCCCCAACAAGGTATGAGTATAGAAAGTTGGGTATCGAGCTTGTCTCTCTTGAAGACAATCGCTATCACACACCCAATAAACCCTCAATGGCAGAAGAAAATAAAAATGACGGAGCAGACGATCCTATCAATATGTTGCTTGAGCAAGCTCACACACAACAGAGGGATGAAATGATGGAGAATTTTTCCCACATCCTTCAACGCCCACCGATAATAGCGGGCACATTTTCATCAAGCGACCACTTTGGAGGCACCTCTCCTTTCAAGGTACAAGTTAATTTTGATATTCCTGTATTTGAATGACAAATAGATGCAGAAGCCCTAGAAAAATGGTTAACTCTGCTAGAAGGTTATTTCTCTGTTCACAATTTTTTCGACAAATAAAAGATCATCTTCCCACTCCTTAAATCTCTCCCTCATGTCAAACATTGGTGGGAAACTTGTTGGGAGCAAAGTTCCAAAGAGGAGTCTGGAATATACGGGGTCGATCCCACTTTGGATTTTTTTGTGGATGCGGTAAAGGAACAATATTACCCTGTTGGAAACTATGAGGACTAGTACATAAGATGGACCACACTGCGGCAAGAGGGGCCAAGAAGTTTCAGATTTCACCAATACCTTCCATACCTTGCACAACAAGTTGGGTATCAAAGACTCTGAGTGACATTTGGTTCTGAAATACCGTGGGGTTCTACACAGATACATTCATACTGAAATGGATTTTTTGGACATCTCATCACTCGGTGCTGCTTATCGATATACTGTTAAAATCGAGCAGAGATTTAAGCACCAGAATAGATGAGAGTTCGGGTCTGCAAATCCGCAACAACTGAAGTATGACAAAGACGACCCTGACAAACAGTCTCCTAAAAACCAGTCCAAGACACAGGAAAGAAGGGTCACGGGAAGACAAAGAAGGACACCTAAAAATGGTGCGAGTTTCACAAAATCCCCTTGCAAAAAACCAATGAATGTCGCTCAAAATAGGCATTGGTGGCTGAGATGAAAGACAAAGAGTCGAATCCTGATTCTGAAAATAATGGTAAAGGACAAATCATTGACGCAGACCCCACTGCTATTGTCACGACCACAACAATTCAACCAGAAGAACCAATAGATCTTGAAGAAGGGGAGTGCCTTTTTCATTCACAGATGTGGGTGAACGGGACCCCGCTACATTTTATTATTGTTAGAAAAATCTATAAGAACCTCATCTTAGCAGAGGTCGTCAAACAGTTGGGATTGTTGACAACACCACACTTGCAACCATACAACATCAGGTGGCTTCGCCAAGGATGAGATCTCTGTGTCAGCCAACAATGTCGATTGTCATACAGCATCCAACACTTCAAGGATGAGGTATTATGTGATGTTGCCCCACTGTATGTCTGTGATGTTCTCTTGGGCCAACCATATATGTGGAAGTGCCATGATGTTTATGAGTCTCGACCCAGCAGTGTCATTGTTTTTTTGGGAGGTCATCTCTACAAAATACAAGAGGTAGTTCCAACTACTGTTCCACCTAAAAAGTGTCGCAAGGTAGTATCTCATACTACAAAATTTAGTTTCTTCACAATCTGTTCAAAAGCAGAACAAAAGGACACTGCAACCACTACAACCTCGCCCCAAGCACCTTCTATCAAACAGAATCAAGTCGACAAGGTTGCAGAAAAGTGCAAAGATTCCTTCTGTGCATCGTCCTCTCATGTAGCCCGACTTTTTGAACGGCCTCAGCCCCAACAGGTTCATGACAAACTTCCACAAACTAAGCAGCACTACATCTCCAGCAAGGCAAGCATCTCACCAACATACAGATTCAACAAATGCTTTTCTCTCTCCACCAGGAACTCAACTCAATGGAGACCATTGCTTCCTAAAGAGGGAGGATTGATCCAGGTGGATATCAGTGGCCACCCACCTTTTCTGATTGGCTCAAAACAGTTTTCTGATAATTTTGGCAATTTACTATTTTTAGCAATTTTTAACTTCCGGGGCCATTTTGAGGGCCAAAATGAAGGTTTTTCGAGATCGAGGTCCTCAATGATAGCTAAAAGCATGATTGAGCCCCAAAAATTAATCTCCCCAACAATACCTTTCCAACGAGCTATCACATGCCTAAAACAAAGATTGTATGCAAAAGTTACGACCTCGGATAGTTGATGTACTCACTTACCCAAACGGGGCCCACATGACTTTTGACACTTCATCTCCTAGGGTTAGGTTTTTGGATGTCTAGAGTTTTTGGCATTCTTGTTTATTGTAGAAATGCCTTCATAGTCTCATTGTAACCATTTTCTTGCGAATGCAAGTAGCCATCATATCTCTTCTCAGAGATAAGCTGCCACCATTCTAGCGAGTCTTTCACTCTGTATTTTTTACAATCTCTGTACATTTCTTTCATTAATAGAAATCATGTATTACTGTATATCTGTGTTTATAGTTTCATATCTGATACATTTATATTATCTGATTGAATATCTGTGATATCTCTATGCATTTATTTATTATATCTCCGCTCGCATTTCATGATGAAAATAATCCGGATCAGTGGTATCAGAGCATGCTGCTCTTGATCATTTTTTCAGTGCATGTCCCCGATGAGGTCTGAGTATATAAAGTTGGATCTAGAGCTTGTCTCTCTTGAATACAATCACTCTCGCACACCCAAGAAACCCTCAATGGAGGAAGAAAATAAAAACGATGGAGCAAATGATCCTATCAATCTGTTGCTTGAGCAAACTCTCACATGACAGAGGGATGAAATGATGGAGAATTTTTCCCACATACTTCAACGCCCACCGATAATAGCGAGCGCATCTTCACAAAGTGGCCACTTTGGAGGCACCTCGCCTTTCAAGGTACAAGCTAATTTTGATATTCCTGTATTTGAATGACAGATAGATGCAAAAGCCTTAGAAAAATGGTTAACTCATCTAGAAGGTTATTTCTCTGTTCACAATTCTTTCGACAAAGAAAATATAACCTTCGCACTCCTTAAAGCTCTCCCTCGTGTCAAACATTGGTGGGAAAATTACTGGGAGCAAAGTTCCACAGAGGAATCTGGAATATACGGGGCCGATCCCACTTGGTATTTTTTTGTGGATGCGGTAAAGGAATAGTATTATCGTGTTGGAAACTATGAGGACCAGTACATGAGATGGACCACACCGCGGCAAGAGAGGGGCCAAGCAGTTCTATATTTAACCAATACCTTCCATACCTTGCACACCAAGAAGGGTATCAAAGACTCCGAGCGACATTTGGTTCTGAAATATCGTGGGGCTCTACACAGATACATCCAGACTGAAATGGATTTTTTGGGCATCTCATCACTCGGTGCTGCTTATAGAAATGTTGTTAAAATCGAGCAGAAATTTAAGTACCAGAAAAGACAGGAGTTAGGGTCTACAAATTTGCAACAACCGAAGTATGAGAAAGACGACCCTAACAAACAGTCTCCCGAAAACCAATCCAAGACACAGGAAAATAAGGGTCACGGGAAGACAAAGAAGGACACCGGAAAATGGTGCGAGTTCCACAAAATCCCTTGGCACAACACCGATGAATGTCTCTCAAAAGAGTCATCAGTGGCCGAGATCAAAGACAAAGAGCCAAATCCCAATTTTGAATCTGATTCTGAAAATAATGGTAAAGAACAGATCATTAACGCGAACCCCACTGCTATTGTCACAACCGCAACAATTCAACCAGAAGAACCAACAGATCCTAAAGAAGGGAAGTGCCTTTTTCATTCATAGATGTGTGTGAAAGGTACCCGACTGCATTTTATTGTTGATAGTGGAATCCAGAAGAACCTCATCTCAACAAAGGTCGTCAAACAGTTGGGATTGTTGAAAACACCACACCCGCAACCATACAACATCGGGTGGCTTCACCAAGGACGAGATCTATGTGTCAGCCAACAATGTCGATTGTCATACGGCATCCAACCCTTCAAGGATGAGGTATTATGTGATGTTGCCCCACTGTATGTCTGTGATGTTCTCTTGGACCAACCATATATGTGGAAGCACCATGATGTTTATGACTCTCAACCCCGCAATGTCATTGTTTCTCTGGGGGTTCATCTCTACAGATTACCAGAGGTAGTTCCAACTACTGTTCCACCTAAAAAGTGTCGCAAGGTAGTATCTCATACTACAAAATTTAGTTTCTTCACAATCTGTTCAAAAGGAGAAAACACGGACACTGCAACCACTTTAGCCTCGCCCCAAGCACCTTCTATCAAATAGAAGCAAGTCGACAAGGTTGCAACAAAGAACAAAGATTCCTTCTGCGCATCATAATTTCATGTAGCCAGACTTGTTGAACGACCCCAGCCTCAACAGGTTCGTGACAAACTTCCACAAACTGAGCAGCGTGACGTTTCTAGCAAGGCAAGCATCTCACCAAGATACATATTCTACAAATGATTTTCCCTCTCCCCCGGGAACTAATTGAAATGGAGACCATTGCTTCCTAAGTGGGGAGGATTGATCTAGGTGGATATCGGTGGCCACCCACCTTTTTTGACTGGCTCAAAACAATTTTCTGGCAATTTTGTCAATTTACTATTTTTAGCAGTTTTTAACTTCCGGGGCCATTTTGAGGGCCCAAATGAAGTTTTTCCTATATATAGGTCATAAATGATAGCCAAAGGCATGATTGAGCCCCCAAAATGAATCTCCTTGACAATACCTTTCTAATGAGCTATCACACACCTAAAACAGAGATCGTATGCAAAAGTTACTACCTCGGGAAGTTGATGTACTCACTTACCCAAACAGGGTCCACATGACTTTTGGCGCTTCATCTCCTAGGGTTAGGTTTTTGGATGTCTAGGGTTTTTGGAATTCATGTTTATTGTAAAAAGGCCTTCAAAGCCTCATTGTAACCATCTTCTTGCGAATGCGAGTAGCCGTCACATCTCTTCTCAGAGATAAGCTGCCACCATTCTAGGGAGTGTTTCACTCTGTATTTTTTACAGTCTCTGTACATTTATTTCAATAATAAAAATTGTGTATTATTGTATATCTGTGTTTATGGTTACATATCTAATACATTTATGTTATCTTATTGAATATCTGCGATATCTCTATGCATTTCTTTATTATATCTCCACTCGCATTTTGTGCTGAAAATAATATGGATCAGTGGTATCAGAGCAGGCTACTCTTGATCGTTTTTTCAGTGCATGTCCCCGACGAGGTCCAAGTATAGAAAGTTGGGTATCGATATTGTCTCTGTTGAAGACGATTGCTATCACACACCCAAGAAACCCTCAATGGCGGAAGAAAAGAAAAATGACGGAGC
>JASDQU011100879.1:0-26995 GCA_032191745.1 Picea mariana | reverse complement strand
ATCAAATGCTTGAGATCTGATAATGGAGGAGAATTCACTTCAAAGGAATTTATGGACTACTGCAACAGTCATGGAATAAAAAGGCAATTCTTCATTGCTAGGACACCTCAACATAATGGAGTTGTTGAAAGAAAGAACATGACAATATAGGAAATGGCTCGAACAATTCTAATGGATTCCAAATTGACAGATATTTTTTGGACACAAGCAGTGCATACAATAGTTCACATTCAAAATAGAGTAATTCTCAGAAACAACGCTGACAAAACTCCCTACGAGATATGAAAAGAAAGACCAGCAAATGTGAAGCACTTCAAAGTTTTTGGAAGAAAATGCTACATCAAAAGAGAAGATGGCAGAATGGGAAAGTTTGATTCTCGTGTGGAAAAATGAGTACTTGTTGGTTACTCAAATACAAGAAAATCATACAAGTGTTACAACATGAGATTGAACAAAGTGGTGGAAAGCATCAACATAAAAATTGATGAAACAGGTAGACAAGAATTAAAGGAAGAATAAAATGAATCAATGGAACAACTTTACAAAGAAGAAACAAAGATGAAAAATAAGAGGAACACGAAGAGGATCCAATAGAAACAAAAGATCAATTTCAACAAGTAACTCCAAAAAAACCTATCAGATGAGTACAGAAGAATCATCCTTCACATCAGATTATCGGAAACAAACACGCAAGAGTTGAGACTAGAAGAAGAATATGTTCACCAGAACAAATGCACCTAACACTCACATCTATGATTGAACCAACCTTTTTTGAAGAGGCCGAAAATGATGAATTTTGGAACAAGGTCATGGATGAAGAATTGGATCAAATAGAGAAAAATGACACTTAGGAATTGGTTCCAAGACCAAAGGATAACAATATGATCGACACAAAGTGGGTATACAGGAATAAATTGAATGAAGATGGACAAGTTACAAGGAACAAAGCTATATTGGTATGTAAAGGATATGAACAGGTTGAAATAATCAACTTTCAAGAGACATTTTTCCCAGTTTCCAGAATGGAAGCAATCTGATTGTTGTTAGCTTATGCATGCTCCAAAAATATTAAAGTGTATCAGATGGACGTAAAATCAGCTTTTATGAATGGGGAAATTGAAGAAGAAGTCTACATTGAACAACCAGAATTATTTCAGTTGTCAGAGAACGTATATTATGTGTTTAAATTAAAGAAGGCTTTGTATGGTCTAAAACAGGCTCCTAGAGCATGGTAATCTAGACTGGATAAATATTTACAGTAGGCAGGGTTTAGAAAAGGAAGTGCAGACAACAACATCTACATCAAGGTAAGTCAAGATAGTATTTTATTAATTGAAGTTTATGTTGATGACATTACTTTTGGTAGTGATAATGACAGGTTAAGACAAAAATTTGCAAAGGATATGCAGAATGAATTTGAAATGTCATTACCTGGAGAACTATCCTTCTTTCTGGGACTTCAGATATGTCAAAGAAACCAAGGAATTTTTATTTCTCAAACCAAGTATATCAGAGAAATTTTAAAGAGGTTTGAAATGGAAGATTTCAAATCAGTTATCATTCCCATGCAAACCAGTTGCAAGTTAAGTAAAGATGATGATTCAAAGTATACAAATTAGAGGCAATGCAGGTCAATGATTGGTAGCCTACTATATGTGATAGCATCCAAACCAGATGTAATGCAGGCAGTTTGATAGGTGTCACGATTTCAAGTAGCACCAAAGGAATCATATGTGTTAGCAGTGAAGAGGATTTTTAGATATCTCAAAGGAACAGAAGAGTTTGGATTATGGTATCCAAAAGGAAAGGATCTATCTCTTATTTCCTACACAGATGCATATTGAGAAGTTTGTATTAATGATCAACGAAGCACCAGTGGAGCAACACTCTACTTGCATGAGTGTTTATTATCATGGATAACCAAGAAACAATCATTTGTATCTCTATCTACAGTCGAGGCAAAGTATATTGTAGCAGCAACATGATGTACACAAGTTCTTTGGATGAAACAAACTCTGACAGATATACAGGTTGAGTATGATGAGCCCATTCCAATCTATTGTGATAATACAAGCGCCATCAGTATCTCAAAGAACCCGATGATGCACTCCAAGACGAAGCACATTCCAATCAAGTATCACTTTCTACGGGAACAGGTTGCAGAAAAGAACATCAGAGTNTGAGTATCTTCTTCAGAGACTCAGAGTTATTTCTACTCCAAAATGAATTATTTTGAATGCCTATCTTATATGTATTAGATGTACACGAGGAAGCACCATAAAGAGGATAGTGCATTTAGGGGGAGCAGCCCCGGATGGAAATATACATTTTCCATTGATGACAAAGGGGAGAGATTTATCAGATGCAAAGGACAAAGGCATGATTCTAGGGGGAGAAATGGTCACAGAGATACAGAGGGAAGAGGCATGGTTCCAGGGGGAGCATGAGTGATATGAGTTTAGCATTGCATCAAAGTGTTTCCATCCATTCCAAAGTGGGAGATTGTTTATTAAGGTTGCTTGTCATTGATATCAACCCTTGAAGAAAGTCTAGTAGCACAAAGGTTTGGGTAATGTACCTAAGGTTGTTTCATGTATAATGGTATGCTTTTTAATATATTTGAAGGTAACACTATTCTATATGGATATTAAATGTCATTCCATTCTCGGTGGTATGTGGAATGTCACATAAATCCTCACAGTTAGAGAGTTATGGCCATGAGAAGTTGGAGAAACCGGGTTTGGGTAATGAACCCATGTTTGTTTGATGGATAATGGTATTTGTTTTGATATATTTGAAGGTAATACTATTCTTTATGGATATTACATGTCATTCCATTTCTGGTGGTATGTGGAAGGTCACATAACTCCTCACGGTTTGAGAGTTATGGCCTTGCGAAGTTGGAGGACCCTCATATGTCATCTAGAAGCCCCAAAAGGTCATAGTCAAAGTGGTTTAAGAGATTTTAGAATGTAAATAATAAAGTGAAGTGATGAGTGTACTATAATTCAAAGTGAATACAAAATAAATTATTTAAATAATAAATTTAATGGAGAAATTAGAAGTGGGTTAACCCTAAAATAAGGAAAGTGGGCAAAGTGACCTAAAAGATGCTTCTAAGGAAGCTACTTGGAGAGTATAAATAAGAGGCAAGGCTCTCTCATTTTATATAAAACTTGAGAATATTGAATATCTATAGGTTACCGAGGTAACCAAAGGATATCTAAGCCAAATTTTAGAGGGAAGGTGAAGAAAAGAAGGCCAGAATTCAAGGGAGGATAAATTCTTTTGATGATTCTTTCTAAGGTATGTTATTTACATGTCATCTCACCATTTTTGCAATAATTTGTTTTCTAGAATTATTTAGACCGTGAAATTGATAGACCATTGAGGAAACATATCCAAGTATCTGTGGTAAAAATTTCAGCTTGTGGGTCATTGTATTTTTGGAGTTATGCTCCGTGGAAAATAGGGTTTGTGGCTAGTCCTGAAACTAGTGTAAAACAAGTGTTTCGGGTAAAAACATCATAACTCCTTTATAAAATATCCAAATTTTGTAAGAACAAATGTGTTGGTTATATTAAAGTCTTTAGTATTCTTTGTAACATTTTTCAGATCCATTCAACAAATATTTTGTGTGGGGAACGCTCTACAAGGTCACTCTCTAGAATAAGCCAGAATTCAGCAAGGTATGCCATTTTTGCTATAAATCCTTTTTTGAGAGGTTCCAAGTAGTGACACCTAGAATAATTGCATAAAACAAACTAAAATACATTGTGTACTATTTTTAGATCTTTATTCATTACAGGTACATAGTTATGATTATTTCAAGTTAGGGTTGTTGACTAATCCCAAACTAGTCATGTGAGACTAAAGAAACGTTTGGTGAAAATGATAGTCTCTTGTTGTGAAAGTTAAGGAAGGTTTGTAGGTATGTGATCATATACACCAATTCTATTACAGAGTTACAAATCATATTTGGATGATGAAATTTGGATGATGAAATTGATGAGGACTTTTGGTTAAGGTACATGGTTGAGACAAGTAGTTGATGAGTCGACACATAATTGAGGTGTATAGTTGATGATGTTGGTACATATTGATGAGTCATAGTTGATGAGTAGTTGACACATGATTGGTACATACTTGGTACATGGTTGGATGCACTTTTTTATGGTACACATTGATTACAGGTTGTTTGGTACAGGTTGGTGCATGGTTGATGCACTTGTTTATGGTACAGGTTGATTACAGGTTGAGGTACAGGTTGATGCATGGTTGATGCATGGTTCAGTTTTATTGGTACATTTTTACAATGGTATATCTCACAATGATAGTGTGATAGTGGTTCCATAATTCTACTTATACGTCAGGGCGGTTGGATAGGGCAAGGACCGGTGGTTGTAGCCACCTTCCGGTTGTAGCCAAAGAACATAGGGGGTTGTAGCCTCCTTCTAGTTGTAGCTAGAGAATAGGGGAGTTGGAGCTTCCCTTAGGTTGTAGCTTGAGAAACAAGAGGGTTGGAGCCTCCTTCCAGTTGTAGCTGGAAAACAAAGGAAGTTGGTGCTTCTAATGAATGTAATTCTTCAAGACATATAAGAAAAATCATTATGTGGTTTTCTCATGCTTTGGGTTTCCACGTAAAACACTGGTGTACTGTGTATGTGTATGATTTTTCATTTTTTCATTGCTTATTTACTCTGCATTGGATGATAATGCTACATTGATATAACACTTGGATTATATGGTTAAAAATGATTAAATTTCTCTATTACTGATTCACCCCTCCTCTCAGTAATCCAGCACTTTTCTCAATAAAATCAATATGGGTAAATAAAAAAATAATATAATACTTATTCCCTTAAGCCCCCTCTCTCGTGGAATCATAGACCTCTATCTCTTTTGTTCTTGTCTATCTTGCAGTCAATGTTGTATTTTATTAATATATATAGATGTATTAAATTTCTAGGCATTCCAACTCCTTTTCAACTTTAATGTCTCACCATCCTAAGTCACAATTACATAATGCATTCTAGTTGATAGGAATCAAAATTGGGGTGTTACATTGCCCTCCCCTTATTTTGGCACTATCCTCACTCCACAACACCATACTAGTTTTATTAATATTACAAAGCTAGGATCTCTGGCCTTTAATATTCACAAGAAGTGCAACCAAATACTTATATATATAGGCACTCTAGCCTAAAAGAAAACATGCAAACATAGGCACTCTGACCCAAAACATGCATAATGATTTCACAATTTACATTTCTAGCAGCAGTTCCAACTAGCAAGCTCTCATTCCCCATCATCCCTTCACAACCCAAAGAAATGAACCCCTTTTCTCTGCCATGCAGTCCCTCAGGTTGTTCCACTTCTCTCTAGGGCTTTGGTGCACTCATATAGGAATGTTTCAAAGTTGTGGCTCCAAGAACTCTAGCTGCAACAAGTCCATTGGACTTTCTTCATTCCATTCCTTCATCATTGAGCTCAATATTCTTCTAGTTGTATTTTTTCCGAGCTTCCATCTTCCATAGACAATATCTTATCTGTATTATACACATACAAACATCATGAGATATCATTATAACAATTCTTAATCATAAATTTAAAAAAAAAATTATACACGAAAACAAATTTTCCAAGCATGAGCCTCATGCTCATAATTCATTTGGATCTTGCAGCAGTAAGCATAAATATTTATTATGGATTTCAAAAATTCCATACCCAATACCATTATTCCTGCAATTTTCTTAACCTTCAATCAACCAAATCAATTCTTAGCATATCATAACAATTTTTAATTTCTCAAATTTGTTTATATACAGGAAATAGCATTTCCCTAGGCATGAGGATTTTTCTCATAATTCTTGGCTCTTATAGAAAAAAGAATTGTTCTTTTGTATGGTATTACATATCTACCACATCCAATACCATTTTTCCTGCAATGTCCTCAACCTTTTATTCAACCACACAAATTGTTAGCATAACATAACAATTTGCAACTACTAATTTCTTAAATCTATTTTATACATGAAAATAAAATTTTGAGTCATGAATTTTCTACTCATAACGTTTGTATATACAGCTATAAATATCAATCTTCCATATGGATTACATTCCTTCCATATCCAAGACCATTGTACCTACAATTTCCTCAATTTACATGCAGCCAAATAGATTGTCAATAATTTTAAATTCCAAATTCCAAAATTGTGTTATACAAAAAAGCAAAGTTTCCAGACATGATCTTCTACTCATAATTTTTTGTTATTACAACAGTAGATACCGGTCATCCCTATGGGATTACATTATTTCCACATCCAAGACCACTCCACCTACAATTTTCTTCCAATTTATACTCAACCAAAGAAATTGTCAGTATCTCATGTACAATATATATTTTCATGGAAACAATTACAAAAATTCACAAAGTGATCTCAGAATTGATTACAACACAGATTTAATCACTTCCATTAACCCAACTAGTAACTACACTTGTATTATCAGACAATCATTTCTTCTATCCATCAATATTTTTTTATTACTTTTTTCCCCTCACAAATATTCTCTGTAATTCACTATTATGTAACTACTCTAACCTGCAACTTTCTTGTTGCATTATATAACAACTCCAGAAGTGTTCTCAAATTCATCAGTTATCCATACTCTTATCATTTCAACTATTAGCATAATCATTTCTATGTCATATATACATTCATTCAACAAAATGCATTCAATAATTTCTTTGATACCACTTGTATAATTTTCAACAACTCCAAAAGGGATCTCAGAATTGTAATGAACAACTCAATCAACTTCAGCTAGTATTCATACTAATATAATGCAACTATCATTCATTATGCATTTGCAGTACCATGGGCTATTCATAATGCAACAAATAATTACTAATAAAATAACAATCATTGTGCCAATACGCATGGACACATATACACAAAGCATCCATGCATTGACCACATAAGATCACCTAACTATGTTATGCATTCCACCACAATGAGCTGGAAGCTCTGGTCAATGCCTCAACACATCATACACACACTTCCTACTACTTGCCTAACTATTTGGATACGTTCTTAAGTGCTCTTTAGTGTCGGAAAATAGGTTGCAGTCCAAACATCATATATACAGTAGATACCATTGAACACTCACATGGAACTATATCCCTTCCATATCCAACCATCTCATGGTCTCACACATGAATAGCTCTATGGATATTCATTGTTATAGAAAGCGTGTGTCTTCTAACTTCACATGGTTATCATACCATAACCAATCATAACACAATATGCAACTTAACATTTTATCTAAATGCATTCTAGAATCAACAACATTTACATGCTCTAGGACTTCAAACATTACATATCCATTTGAATCTTGAAAAACTAACTAAGGGGAATTCTTACCCCAATTTCCTTCAACAATATAAACAAACAAATGCATACCTGTGTGGTTTCTATAAACCTACTTGATGCTACTTGATCAATTGCTATTTGTGGAAGCTTGCAGGCTCCATCTTCCATCCTTTTTATTAGCATTCTTTCCACCCTCATGTTTCTTCACATCGATGGAAGTCATAAGCAGTAGTAACAACATCCATATCTTTAACCATCTATATCATTTTTCCTGAATACATAATCCACCATTAGTCATACTCAATATAAATCAATATTACATGTATATAAGAACAAACTATTATAATCCCACAAGCATGCCATATGCATATCCCAGAATGTACATATGCACAAATAAACATCCATATGCACCAATCATTCATTGTTAGCATGCATACTAATGCATCTAACTTTATTGTATACCTCAGGCACTCTAGTGCATTTATGTTTCAATTGATTGATTTATTTATGTTGTAGTTGGTTGTCCTTGAATTCTTCATATCCTCATTGCCTTGTTTTCTCCCATTCTGCTCATCTTCCCTATTGTTACATGGTCTGAACACTTTCCAGCCAAGTTCCACTTACCCATTATGCAATCCAACCAAGGTGTTCTATTTGAAACAACTTCTCTTAGGAAATCATATTCAAAATTTACCTTTATGAAACATTACAACACCTTGAAATGAGGCATCGCACAATATTCCATAACTCTGCTACCACACCATCCTTGAATCAACTTACCCGTAATCATTCCACGTCCTTGCTATTAATTCTAGCTACCCATTAGATTTCCCAATTTTGGGAAATAATTGTCTTCACTTCATTTAACAATTCCCTATGAAGCCATACTTTTCCCACTCAATACCATTCCCAATGGAAGTTTATTTTCAGTTAGTGGCACTTTTCAAGTGAAAGAGAATTCATTATTCTATCTCTAATGTATCTGCATTGATATCATGCTTCCACTGTGAAATCTGATATCAGAAGTGGATTTCTTTCTCCTAGTACTTTTAGACAAGTAGCTAAGTCATATCTACCAAATCCTTCCCAGGCACTCTCGTGATTGGCATATAGAGATTATTCAAACATCACCTCTTAAGTTGCTTTTTCTCTTTCACCTAAATATTTGCATATATGTACACCTCTCTACCTTCGATGCTATGGATACTTACTTTTCCTTTCTATGCCCATTAATGACAATATTATCCTATTGTCTTCATGTCCTATCAATTAATTATTCTTGCTTTGCTTGAAATTCATTTCAATTCTATAGAAGTTGAATAATAATTATTTAGTTTCACTCTTCTTTAGTTATTTATTGAATTTTCATTACTTTCCATGTATCTCTCTATTTCCTCAACCAACTTATACAAGATCTGTCATGCTTCCATGACTCTAATATCCAATTCTAGACTTGAAATTATCTGGTTATACTTCTAATTCTGCAAAAATGTATAAGAAATTGTTTTTGTTAGAAATATGCACATCACAAAAAAAAATCAATTAATGCTACATGTCCTTTTTCTGCTCAAATTATGAATATGTATATCACAATTATCCAAATTCTAATAGATCCGGGTCAGTATCCTCTAAAATATCTTTCCAACGACTATAATCTTGCTCCGATATGATTTCTAAGTTGAAAGTTATGGCTTCCTGAAAACGTCACTTTCACCCTTTTTGTGCAAACATGATCTTGTAGTGGCAATGGAATGGTTGTATGGAAATCTTGTCAAATTATTCTACAGGCTCTTTAAACTGGTACATATTTCAAATTATGCATAGTTGCTTCCTTCAATCCACTTTCCTTGTGACCGTGGGCTCTAAACCATGGGCTTGTCCACTCTAAGTGATGTTCCTTTAGCACTTTTCTCTTTATTATTCTACACAGGACCTCGTTCGAAAATGTATGTGGGCTTGTTTAGTTTTAGGCCCTTCACACCTCTAATCAACCCCTTTACCTTATCATGAGATTGGTGTTGGAACCAGGTTCTCTGGACTTTGACATTCTTTCATTCTTTCAGAGTAATACTTCTTGAAGTAGACTTCGCCAAAGTAATTATATTATCTCCACTAGTAGATCGGACAGTTGAGATTTAATATCCCGTTGACTGGATAATCTCGGTATATCTAGAGGCTTCAATGATATCAATGATCATGAATTAATCAGGTGTTGATATGGACGGTCCTTTTTTATTTTGGGGCTTTGACACTCCGAGACTCCAAGATATTACAGCTCTCAAGTTTTTCAACTCCCATGGACTTATACCTGTTGAAGTGGTCATAAAGTGATGATGACCGCTTACCGTCAATTAACACCTCCACTTACACTATCCTTACACTAGATTAATCTAATGGTTAAGAAAAGTCTCGAAGGGATCTTATATCGACGATTTGTGTGATTTCATTACTCTGGGACTCCAAGATATTGTGGCTTACCCTGTCCTTATACTATACTCAATCAGAAGGTCGAGGATTCACCCAAAGTTCCTTCTTGATCCTAATGGTTGGATAGATTTTAGGGCTTTGACACTCTAGGACTTCGGGATATTACAAATCTAAATTCATTCAACCCACCCAGAGTTATACCTTTTTAAATTCTTATGCCATCTTTCCACTGCTTGATATAATGGATGAGAAAAGTCCCAAAGGGATCGTAGATCAACAGCCTATGTTAATTCATGGTTTCAGCCTTCAGGGATTTCACCCATTTATAACTCATTTATCCCCGGAATGGTCAAATTTGAACAACCATAGAACTCATCAGCCCATTCAAATGGATGAGGTTTTAATGGTTCGATATGACATCTCTGGTTATGCCCAAAATTTCTCAACTAGATCCAATGACTCTCCTTTATCCTCCTTCTCCCAAAGATTTATTTTTCTGGGATCAATTTCCTTCAGAGCTTCAATTCCTATCAAAATAATTTGGCTTTACACTTGGATTCCAACTAAACCATGATCGTTGATATATTTCTTTGATCATCGATCGATGATTTTCATATCTTCCAACTATAACAGAGTTTCCTTACAGTTTTGAAGATGTTTCTACAATTGATCTGTTGGGAATTTGATCCCAATATGACTTCCATAAGGTGCTCATTTTCCTAAGATTTATTTCAAACTTTCCAAAGTTATTAATGCTATGTTCTCTAATTCCATGCAACCTAATACACTATATCTCTTGAGATTTAGGATCTCAAAGACATATTCTTTCTTAATGACAATACCATATTGATCTTCTTGACATCAATGTAAACACCATAATACCATGTCCAACAGTTTCATCCCATACAAATCTGGTGTTTCAACTAGAAGCTATGATACCAATCTGTAATGTACCCAACCACCCACAGGCCGAGAACGTTAGTCAAGAACATACTTCTTAACTGATATTGAATTCTGGTAATAATTGATTCAAAATCTAGCATGAAAGAATGAAATAACCACACATGCAGTGATAAAGATTCATGCTACAGTATAAAGAATGTTTAAACATGCCATGCATAGAAATAACCATCAAGCATGGATGTTATAACAAAAAAATATCAGAGACAATAATTAAATACAGATCAGAATATACATTAGACATAAAACAAAAAAATCATTAGTCTTTAATTAAACCATCACCAACTGGTTACAAACCAAAGATGTTCTATTGGTTGTGGAGCCTGATTATCTTCCTGATTTAGAGGTATTTATTTTCAGCCATGTTTATAACCCATGAAGACTTTACACCCTGGAATAATGTACACTCCTCCATGCGGGGGAGTGGAGGAGGGGTTACCCCCCTGCGGGGTCCATCCCCCCAGTTCGAGGGTCCAGGGGAAAGTGGGCCCCTGAAGGAAAAATTTCCTTGTAAATGTATACTGTAATTTCATAGTAAATCTGGATCATTCATTATAAGGTTTCATATCTTACGGTAGAATTTATGTTAGGGTTTTTTTCCCTAGAAGGAAATCCTCTTTTATGATGGAAATCTATTGCAACTATGTATCATTGTGAATATTGTATTCTAAGTGAGGAGACTATGAGAGAAAGAAGATGAAGTTATAGCGGGTCTATTGTAGGTTGTATCCCTTCATTTGTTGGATAATAATAAAGGAAGGACCTACCAATTTATCTAGTGGACATAGCCCACACTAGGTGAACCACGTATATCTGTGTCTCTATCGTACTATGTATCTTCTGTGTTTTATTTCTGCATTTGTTTCATTTTATTTCTTCGTGATCCTATTTTTTTAACAATTGGTATCAGAGAGAAAGGTAACTCATAGGAAAAGAAGGTTCCTCGTTTGAGTGGGAGCAATAGAAGAAGATAGAAATTTTAGGGTCGAGAAATTTAACGGCCAAAAATATCAGTTATGGAAGATGCATATGGAAGATTATTTATATCAGAAGGATATATTTCTACCATTGGGTGGAATAGAAAAGAAGATGACAGCCATGAAGGACAAAGAATGGATGGTTCTTGACAGAAAGGCACTAGGAACGATACGGTTGAGCCTGGCAGCATCGGTGGCTTTCAATATTTTGAAATAAAAGACAACGAAGGAGATGATGGACACATTGCCTAAACTATATGAAACACCCTTGGCATACAATAAGGTATTCCTAATGAAGCGATTATTTAATATGAATATTTCAGAAGGTGGGTTTGTTGCAGATCATTTAAATGAATTTAATGCAGTTACTAATCAGCTAAGTTCTCTAAAAGTGGACTTTGATGATGAGGTCAGGGCTCTTCTAATCTGTGCTCATTGCCAAAAAATCTGGAACGACTTGGTCATGGTTGTAAGTAACTCTGTCTCTGGTTCAAACACTTTAAAATTTGACGATTTTGTTGGTGTTATCCTTAGCGAGGAAATACAATGGAAAATCATAGTTGATACATCAGGTAATGCGTTAAACATGGAGAATAGGGGAATAGAAAATAATAGAAGAAAGGGCTCAAGGAACCGCAGGAATTCTAAGAAGGGAAGATCCAAATATAGACTTGGAAAGATAGAGTTTTTGAATTGTGAAAAGAAAGGACATCTGAAGAAAGACTACAAAGCTCCAAAGAAACAAAGAGATGGACAACAGGAGAAAAATTAGAAAGCAAATGTAACAAGTGATGTGTTACAAGATTCTTTGATTCTTTCTGTAGATAATATTTATGAGTCTTGGGTAGTAGATTTAGGGGCTTATTTTCATGCCACACCCCATAGGAAACATTTTCTATATTATGTTCAAGGTGATTTTGGACAAGTTCATTTGGGTTATGATGCACCATGCAAAATTGTTGGAATGGGAAAGGTAAAAATAAAGAAAAGGAATGGAACCCAATGGCTGTTGAAAGAGGTAAGACATGTTCCATATATAAGGAAAAATATAATTTCAACAGAGCAGTTGGAAAGTGAAGGTTGTATATCCATATTTACAGATAAGGTGTGGAAGGTCACCAAAGGATCATTGGTGATAGAAAAAGGAGAGAAGGTAGGTGCATTGTATTTATGTACTGGTAATACTGACCCTTATATCTCTTTAGCTTCTACAAGAGTGGATACAACAATGTGGAATCATAGGCTTGGACACATGAGTGAGAAGGGGATGGAGATGATCTTAAGCAAATTGATTTGGATTTCTGTGAGTATTGTGTTTATGGAAAACAGGAGTCAGATTTCTCAGAGTCGAAAAAGAAAAGAAGAGTGAAAGGTTAGATCTTGTGCCTACAGATGTATGGGGACCAGCTCAAGTATCATATCTTGGTGGCTCTCATTATTATGTTACTTTTATTGGTGATGCAACTAGAAAAAATTGGGTTTATTTCATTCGACAAAAAACTGATGTTTTTGATAATTTTAAGAAATGGAAAGATTTGTGTTAGGAACCATAAATGCCCCTTTTTCCATACCTTTTGCTCATTCAAACTTATCATTTTTATGCTAAAATGCCTAATATAATGTTACTAAGACCTTTTTCCCAAGGTATGCATCATTGATCTTGCTTTTGTATTCTTAATTACTTAACATGTTTGATTGGTAGCGTTTCTCATATTTTATCCATGAATGTTCAACTAATGATCAAAATGTGTAGAACAGCCAAGTCTTGAAGAAAGATCGCTTCTATTACACTAGTTGTTATAGTTGTGCACCAGTTCTGATGTTGTTACATGACTACATCAATTGCGCACCTTTCTTGGAAGTTGTTACACCTACTGCAATAGATTCCCACCAATATTGGAAGATGGTATATCATTCAAATCTGAATATTGAAGATAGATACTCAAGGTTGTTACATGATTTGAAGACAGATCCTCAAGGTTGTTACACGTTTTGGCTCACGCTGGTGATTGAGATCATTTCCATATTTTGTGAAGATGATAGATCTTTTATATCATACGAACAGCTTGAGAATATTTGATTCTCAAGGTTGTTCTGAGTCCGTTTCAACTGAATTTCTATGTCTTTAAATAACAGATATTTTGTAATCATTAGTAGTAAATATTAGTTGTGGAACAGGGAGTGAATTAAGCATATTGTATATGAAAATTTTGGCGATTTAATAAAGAAGTGATTTGAGTTTCTCCAACCTACTATAGTCTTTTTGAGTGGATTCAGTGAGAAGGAAAGGGCCCACCTTCCACACAGACTCCCCTCTATTTTGAGTTTTAGATTAACTACTTTGATTTCGGTGATTTATCTGTTTAGCATTTCTAGAATACATTTACTGTTACATTCCAGTCCCTTTCTGTTAAATGTGCATTAGTGTGTCTCATGAGAGTTATAGTCAATTGTTGTATACTGTTGGATAATTTCTTTGAAAGTTAATTTCTTTTCTACATCAGATTAAATCTTTGTTTTCAAGAAAAAGAAAATATAAGTGTGAATTCCCTTTCTACAATTAGGTAGACTTCCTTTCAGTAATTAGCATAGAACTTCCTTCTGCAAAAGCAATATAGAATATTAGAATAGATTAGATAATCTAGGATTCTTATACACTCATCAAATTCTACTCCTGGAAATTAGATTTCAATTATGCAAGTATGATTTTCAATTATGCAACAATATATTAGAACTCTAGCTGTGTTAGCAACTTGTGTTAGTTTTCATCTTTTCAATTCTATCAGTTTACCTTACTGCAACTTGATTAGTGTTTTCTTTCATAATCTATCATAGACTGTGCACAATTATCTTACAATAACAAAACTTCCCTGTGTTTGACAATTCATATTGAACACCTTAATTATCTATTTACTTAGACAATTAAAGTGCCCAACATTTTAGCACTGTTGAAGGGGAAGATAATTATAGATTCTTGTAAGCACATTAGTTTTCTTTTCTTCAGAATGAGCAGTCTGCATGAATAGAGGAACAAGAGGACGTATCCCAAAAAATACTAACCCTATAGGTACCAGAGGGCGTGGTGGAAGGAATCCTACACTAGGAAGGCCAACCTTTGTTGATGAGATTATAGCCAAATAAGATTCTTCTTCGCAATCTATCTTTTTCCCTTCAAATCCTCCAAGAAGACATATTCCTCATACATCATAACTACCCCATTTTGAAACATTGTTTTCATCAGGGGATGAAGCTAAAGATTTGTCACCAACAAATCAGCACGCAACACTGGAGAATATTAAATATCAAGAAAGTGTAGCTCAGAACAGGGAAAATCCATAAGAAGTTGTTTATCAGATCAACAGACAAATAGTCACTAAAGAGGAGTGGGACACTTTTCGTATTGAGTGGAGAGAAAGAGAGCGTATGGAAAATCAAGGAGATAATGAAGAAGAGATCCACCATGAGGATCTAGTGAACAATGAAGATCAGGTAAATTATGAAAATACTATCTCTACCCTGGTCTTTCCTATTACTAATATTCCCACATGGGGGATGGATCCTATGAAGAACATACCTCTCTCAGCCCTGCCAAATTTCCATGGATTATCTACTGAGGATCCAGATGATTTTCTGTTTGAATTTGATATTTTGTGTAGAATCTATGACTACACTACTACTATGCAGAAGCTTAAATTGTTTCTAGCTACATCGAAGGGTAATGCGTTAAGTTGGTTCATGAGCCTTGGAGGAGAGAATATTTTAACATGGGGACAAATGAGGCATATTTTCCTGAACAAATACCAAGACTACTACCGAATGAGGGAACGAAGAGAGGAACTATTCAAGATGTCTTAGAAGGAGGATGAGACCCTTGAATATTTTGTGGAGTGACTCCAGTATAATCTACAAAGGTCTGGACATCCGGATGTGAGTAAGGACATTCTGAAAACTATTTTTCTAAAAGGAGTTAGTGATGATCATTTAGATATGTTGAATATGCTTGGCAAGGGAGATATATCTAAGGAATCTTATGAAGACATTGTAAATCTTTGTAAGAGATGCTCTCGAGGATCTACAAGGAATAAGTCAGCTACCAAGGATGCCACTTTTTCAAGGGTACAAAAATCAACCAATGGAGGGGAAACAAGAGCAGAAATAGGTAATCTGTTAGAAGATTTCAAAACAGAAATGGTTAAATCTTTTGCCTCACAAATCGACACTCTGCAGGTCAAACAGAAACAAGAAGAATCAAATCTGGCATTGTCCATTTTCTCTTCGAAATGTAGAAAGAAACATCCACTAAGGGAGTGCCCACTGAACAATGTGCAGGTATGTCCTATTTGTGAATTAGATCATGTTATTGACCAATGTCCCTCCCTACCAGGTGTAAAAGCATCAATGAAGGAGACTAGTGAGGAAGTAGAGGTTGCCTATCTAATAACACGGAGGAGACAATGGAAGCCAGAAGGTCAAGGTATAAAGCCTCAATTCTCTCCTGCAACACTTAATTATTGGAATAATGTGAACAATTAGCTTCAATATGGCCAGATGAATGCCCCCCCTCCAAATCAGATGCCACCTCCTTATCAAGATCCCAATGCATAGGTACCTATTCCCCAACAACAGAATCATCCTGGGCAATGGAACCCATATTGGAGAGGCCCTCAACAACAACTTACTTATCAAAACCCTCACCAACAGAACCCCTATCAACAACATTTCCAACCCCAGTACCAGCAGCAACAGCTACAGTTACCTCCCAATGCCCCACATAATAATCCTCCCTTACGGCCTCAGATGCCTATGCAACCTAAACCAAATCCAAATAATAAGGCCATTCAGAATATTGATATACATAATGGGCCAGCTCTGTCTATTACCCCTATGCCTTGTGATGAGATAAAATTAAGATCAGGGAGAATAGTCGAGCCAATAATTGAAGATGCTCCATCTTCAGAATAAGACAAGGAATCAAGGGAAAAAACATCTATTGATACAGAGGAAATTGAAAAACCTATCATAGAATTAGCATACCCCCCCATTCCCTGAAAGATTGGAGATTACCAAAATTGTGGAATTACCATCCTTCAATCTCTTAGGAGAATTGCAAAATATGCATGTTAACATTCCACTATTGCAAGCGATTAGGGATGTCCGTATTTATGTGAAGATTGTGAGAGACCTTTGTATCCAAAATCATGGAAGGAAACCTAGGGACCTCCTCACAGTACACGTAGTGGGAGAATTTTCTAAACTTATGTTAGGAAAAACCCCACCTATTAAATATGGCGACCCAGGAAACCCTACAGTCACTGTCAAAATTGGAAAAACATTTATTCTCGATGTGTTAGTTGATTTAGGGGTATAAATTAATATTATGCCAATATAGATGACATAATTGTTGCTACTCAGAATGCAAGTCCAACCTACTCCTACTGTTTTAGAATTAGCTGATTGTTCTACTATCAAACCAGAAGGAGTAATCGATGATCTAGTTATTTTAGTTGATTCATGGGAGTATCCTGCTGATTTTGTCGTATTGGAACCTAAAACCCATTTGGTGGGCCACCCTCTAATTCTAGGAAGACCATGGTTAGCTACATCTGATGCTTTCATTGGTTATAGATTTGGTTCAATGACCATCTCTGATGGTTATGATACCAAGAATCTTACCCTTTATCCTCATGCTACACCCAGTGTGGAACCCAAAACTTATTTATGGATGGACATTGAGGATTAAAGCGCTCTGCCTATTCTAACCATAGAAAAGGCCCTGATTTTCAAAGATGAGACAGAGGATGAACTAATAAATATCTTTATCAGTGACCCCTCTACTGTTACACCAAACACGTATCACCGATTGAGTAGAATCTTTGACCCTACTGCCCAGGAAGGAGTTAGCGCAGAGATGTTCTCTGAAACTGTTGTAAATCAAGTTAATTTAGTTGTAACAATAGAAACTCAACAACTGAATTATTTCCTAAATTCAGTTCTAAGAGAATTGTTGTAGAAATCAAACTTGGAAAAACCCTGAACATCAATCCTAATTTATCTTTGCTGAGACTGGATGTTTGATGAAGTTATTGATTGAATATAAAGAGGCATTTGCCTTGGATTACATGGATATGAAAGGAAAAACCTATGAACTATGCACCCACCATATATACATTAAGGAAGAATGCTGACCCATTTGCCAACCCCAAGGAGAATGAACCCTAATATTAAAGAGATTGTTAAATAAGAACTCAAGAAACTTCTTAATGCAGGATTCATCTACCCTATATCAGACAGCAAGTGGGTTTCACCCCTGGTTATTGTGCCTAAAAAGAATGGTAAATGGAGAGTGAGTGTGGACTATAGAGCCTTGAATAAGGCCAGGTTGAAGGATCATTTCCCTCTACCATTTATTGATCAGGTTCTAGACAACCTATCTGGGAAAAAGTTTTTCTCTTTCCTAGATGGATTTAGTGGCTATAACCAAATAACCATTGCTCCATAGGACCAAGATAAGACAACCTTTACCATCCCTTGGGGTAAATTTTCCTACAAGGTTCTCCCATTTTGCTTGTGTAATATACCAACCACTTTCCAGAGAGCTGTAATTGGTATTTTCTCTGATATGGTGAATGACTGTATGGAAATATTCATGGATGAATTTACACCTTATGCTACTAATTTCGATGAAGCTTTAGCTAATCTGGAAAAAGTACTCAAAATATGCATACAGTATCATCTTTCTCTAAGTACATAAAAGTGTCATATGATGATGAGTGAAGGTGTGGTGCTGGGACACTTCATTTCTTATGCAGGAATTCAGGTAGACCCAACCAAAATCCAGGTAATTTTGGACATTCCAACTCCATGAACTCTGAAAGAGGTAAGAATATTTTTAGGGAATGTTGGATATTACAAGAGATTCATTAAAAAAAATCCAAACTTGCCTCTCCCTTATTTTTTCTATTGACAAAATATGTTGACTTTAGTTGGACTGACAATTGCGAATTGTCTTTTGCAGATCTAAAATAGAAATTGTCGACATCTCCCATTTTGAGAGGGCCGAATTGGGCCCTACCATTTCACATTTCTTCAGATGCCTCAAACACTACAATTGATGTAGTGCTAGGGAAACATGAGGACAAATATCCCTATGCTATCTACTATATCAGCAAGAACATGGCTCGTGTTGAGTTAAACTATACCGTCATAGAAAAAGAGTTCTTGGCAGTAGTTTATGCTATCAATAAATTCAGGATTATCTCATTGGTTATTCTACTTTTATTCATACTAATCATTCAATATTTGATGAATAAACCTATCACTAACACCCAAGTAACAAGATGGTTGTTATTACTACAAGAATTTGACATCACTATAGTAGATAGACCAGAAAAAGAAAATGTGGCTGTTGATTTTCTCTCAAGATTGAATATAAATGATGATAATTCACCTGTAGATGATTTCTTTCCATATGAACATGTGTTTGCGGTATATTCTCACTCACCTTGGTATGCAAACATTGCTAATTATTTGGTTGCAAGGAAGGTACCTCCACATCTATCTCCCCGAGAAAGAAGGAAGATTATCCAGAAGAGTGCTCGGTATAGTTGGATAGGGGATATCTTTTCTACAAAGGCCTGGATCAAGAAATCAAGAGATGTGTGAGAGATGATGAAGTTTATGATCTGCTTAAATCTTTCCATGATGGCCCTTGTGGGGGTCATTTTTTCTGATAAAAGGATTGGGCATAAAAAATTTAGGATGGGATATTTTTGGTCCACAATATTTCAAGATGCAAGGAAGTATGTCCAAGCCTGTGACAGTTGCCAATGAATGGGTCAGCCAAATCATAGGAATGAGATGCCTCTCCATCCTCAAGTGGTTTTAGATCCTTTTAAGAGATGGGCCATGGATTTTGTAGGGCCCATTAACCCACCTTCTAATCAGAAAGTCTATATATTGGTCTACACAGATTACATGACCAAGTGGGTAGAGGCAAAAGCACTCATCAGGGCCTCGAAAGAAGTTGTCTTAGGATTTTTGTTTGAATATATCTTTGTTAGGTTTGGAGTTCCCAGAGAGTTAGTAACTGATGGGGGACCACCTTTCACATCACATAATTTTGAATCCCTACTTAGTAAATATCATGTTTTGCATAGAACAACTTCTCCATACCATCCCCAAGGTAATGGGCAGGTGGAAAGTAAAAACAAAGTCATAGAAGATATTCTTACTAAGACAGTGAGGGAACATCATAGGGATTGGTCTAACAGATTTCATGAAGCTCTATGGTCTTATCGAACCACTTGGAGGAACACAACTGGTTTTTCTCCTTATGAACTGGTATATGGGAAGAGTCATGTTTTTCCCATTGAGTTCAAGATCAAGACCCTAAGAACTGCATCAGCAATCAATCTAGACTTGACTATGGCACAGGAGGCTAGACTGCAGTAGCTAAATGATCTAGATGAAAAGCGTTTGGATGATATTCATCAAACCATAGTGATTCAACAGCAAAGAACCGAGTGGCATGACTGAGTCATCAAGAATAAGTTATTCAAAAAGGGAGATTGGGCTCTATTGTATGATTCGTGCTTTAAATAATTTCAGGGTAAGATTCGTACAAGATGGTTGGGACCTTACGAGGTAGAGACTGTTTTTCCCAATGGGACAGTCAGGTTGATCACTATGGATGGATCCAATACACAGTTACTTGCAAATGGTCATTGCTTGCACCTGTATCAGCGTCCACTTTCCAAGGAAGAATTTAAATCCAGATGTACAACTGATACAGGCTATAAATTTTTAAAGGAAAATGAGCTTTCTCCTTCCCCTTTTAAACCTTAGAACTTTTTTCTTTTCAATAAAACCTTGTATATAAATAAACTCTGGGAATTTGAATTTTTATGTTTTTGCTTAAATTTTTTTATGTTTTTCTAATAAATTCAGCCTAGAAGGGTGTCAGGCAGTTACTTGTGTGCAGATGGATTGATGAACAACAAGGTATATTACAGTGGAAGGAGTCAAAGGATTAGTTTCTGGAAGTTGAAAAACTTCCTAAAAACTAAGTGATTCTGTGTTCAGCCGGGTTACATGTTGTTACTCTCTTTTCTAGCAAATTGGCCGATTTACATGCTGCTACACCATTTTCCCGACTATTTTGTCTTACATGATGTTACACTCTTTTCCAAAAAATTGGTTGATTTACATGTTGTTACACCATTTTCCCGACTATTTTGTCTTACATGCTGCTACACTCTTTTCCGACAAATTGGCTAATTTACATGCTGCTACACCTAATTCCACCATTTCGGCCAAAATACATGCTGATACACCTACTGTTGTTATTCCTTTTCGCTATTTTACATGCCTCTTCACCCTTTTTTCTTTCTCATTTCTACCACTTTTCCATACTGAAACACTGTTGTTTTGTCATTTCCGTTGTTTTTGTGAAAATTTCCACCATTTTCCAAATTACTTCATGCTCTCTCTGTCAAAAAAGCCCGCTTCATCATTACTTGACTCCACATCCGTAGATTTCCAGTTGTTCAACCAAAAAAAGGACTCCACTTGTGCTCCACTTGTCATATCATCATTTCTCACGTTCCATAGCCATCTCTCATCATTATAGCTATTCCACGCGGATCATATGGCAGTTGGATAGTGTGGTTACTCCGACAGATCGGTTCGTGTGGTAAGTTATGAGGTAAGTGAATAATATTACGTGTCAAATTAATGTAGATATGGAAGCAAGCTTTAATGTTTAGCTGACGATTTTCCTAAATTCGTTGCACCATGAGCCAATCAGATTAATTGGGGGCGAAAGAAAATCTAAGCCATCAAAATCCCATTTTATATGAACCTCTGCCACCTTTCGACCACGCTTATTTTCACTGAGACACTATGTTATTTATGCAATCCTCATTCAAACATGTTGTGTCTCTGGTTTAGGTGTTGGTCTCTCCTCCTTTGTTCCTGTTTAGATTCTAAAATGATGTCATGGGTGGATCAGCTTTGAGGTATGAACCGGAAAATATGAATGCATTACTGCTATACCCAGATGTTTATGAAATATTCCTGCAAGCTGGATGGATTTATTATTTTGAGAAGCTACAGGGGTTTAATGAAGCAGAGGTATTAGAGTTCATTCAAAATCTCACAGAAGGGTATTCAATGGTGCACGGGGTGAGGATTCCAATGACAGAGGAAACTGTGGTTGTCATGACAGGGTTTCCAACCACAGGAACAAGGTGGTTTAGCAGAAAAGCACATCTTCTCAAAGCATAGAAGGGTTTTTTCATGGACGTTGAGAAAGTTCAGACAAAGGGTCTAGGTACAGATGTAAGTTCCTTGCCAAAACCATGGGGGAAAGTATCAAAATTTGTAAAAAGGTACATTACATGCGAAGGAAGATATCAAGTAGTTTATTTTTCTGATATTATCCTACTATCACATTTAAGACATCAGAAGCTAATAAACATCCCTTATTTCCTTCTTCATTCCTGGCATAATATGGCTCACTTTGTCAAGAAATCAAAGAATCCCAAGAATTGTCTTTCCAATCATAGACTGATAGGGTTTTTGATTCGTAAAGGAATGGGAATTCCTAATGACCCATTACCTGAAGTGGAAGAACAGCCAAATCTTGTGCCTATTGTTATGGCCAACCAAGAACAGCTACACCCAATCCTTGGACCAAGTCATGAGCCTTGCCTCTCCACTGCACCAGTAGTTAAATCCCCCACTGTAACTGCCCGTAAGTCGACTCATAGAATCAAACGCAAAACCAGAAGCAACTCTAACACCACTTAGAAAAACATTGACAGAGTTGAACCAGAATAGCTAAAACCTATGCTTGTAGTTGTGATTGAGCCAGCAGTTGACAACACAATCCCCAGACCAAGTCATGAGCCTCAACCTTCAGCTACAACAACTATTGTTGAAGAACTCCCTCCTACTCCTAAAGCTAAGAAAAGGAAAACCCATGCTTTTATCTTTACATTACCTAGGAGGAGAACTAGGTCAGTGAGGTATACTACAACAGTAGTTACAACCCCCGTTGTAATAGCCAGTACATCGACTTCATATTCTGTTGAACCAGACGCACCTCAAAACCCTCTTTTTGCTACAACAGATTGTCCTGATTTTGTTTATGCTCAGACCCTGCCCAATTTTGACATCAATAATACAAACATGAGTGAGCCGCAAATTGATCCTATGGAGATACATATACCAGGTTTTACATTGTGCAAGGAAATTCAAGAAACCATTTTGTCAATTCAGGCCAAATGTAAATGAATTGAAGCAGAATCATCAGGTCTGCTTGATGATTTTGTACATCACTCGTTGAGTGACGAAGCACAGATTATACAAAATCCCATCATTCTAGATTTTCCTCCTTGACTGGTTGTTGAAGAACACCCTCCTTCTCCTAACGCAAAGAAAAGGAAAACCCTTGATTTTGTCTCTACATTACCTAGGAGGAGAACTAGGTCAGGGAGGTCTACTGAAGTAGCAGTTGGATGGAATAATATGGAACAGGCAATACCCATTCTTGGTCCATTATCCTCCATTGTTAAAATAGTGACTGTTACACAAGAACCAGTCCCTTCCAACAACATGATTGTGACACAAGAACCAATCTCTTCCTAGAACTTAGTGGTTACACAAGAACCAACCTCTTCCCAAAACTTAGTTGTTACACAAGAACTAGCTGCCTAGGAAAAAACTGTCCCACAAGAACCATTCCTTCCAGAATTAGTTTTTACACAAGAACTAGTTTCCCAGGAAGAGATTGTCCCATAAGAACCAGTCATGCCAGAATTAGTTGTTACATAGGAATCAGTTACAAAATATAGTGAGGATAATGACGATGTACCACTTGCACAGTTGTTTGCTCAAATTGAGAAGAAGATAAAGAGTACTGAAAATTCCAGGATTACTGAACTAATGAAGGAAAATGACAGCCTCAAAGCAGAGTTAGATTCCCTAAAGAAGGAGTTGCAGGTTGCCTGACAGAGAAACCCAGACAAGTTAACCTTGTATATATTAGCATTGAAAACATTTGTTATGAATCAAAATAGAGAGAACATGTGATATGAATGTGGTAATATTTATTTTCAGGAAGGGTATAAAATAGTGAAAGTACTAGTCACTGGTCATGATGAAGAACTGGCCAAATTCTTAGTCAAGAAGGAATAATTATTACATGTATGAGAGCATGTAGGCATCAATGGATGGGACTCAAGTTTCATTTTCCCTATTTTTAGATGCCTCATTCAGAGTATACACAAGGTTCAAAGGTTTCAAAAGTTGTTGTTTAGAGATGGTAAGGACCAGTGGATTCAAACTTGCAGATGAAGAATCTAATGACAGTTTTCTCATAGCAATTTTCACTGGAGGAGTCACTTCCCTGAATCAGATTCAGAGTAAGGCTTGAATGTGGATTGCATGAGGACATTAAATGTCTTCAGTTGGGGGGGATTTTAGGACTCAGCAATGTCCCTTTTTCACTATACCTTTTTCTCATTCAACCTTATCATTTCTCTGCTAAAATTCCTAATATAATGTTACTAAGACCTTTTTCCAAAGGTATGAATCATTGATCTTGCTTTTGTATTATTAATTACTTAACATGTTTTATTGGTAGCGTTTCTCATATTTTATCCATTAATGTTCAACTAATGATCAAAATGTGTAGAACAGCCAAGTCTTGAAGAAAGATCGATTTTGTTACACTAGTTGTTATAGATGTGCGCCAGTTCTGCATGCTCTTACATGACTACAACAATTGTGCACCTTTCCTGGAAGCTGTTACACCTATTGCAACAGATGCCCACCAATCCTGGAAGCTAGTATATCATTCAAATCTAAATTTTGAAGACAGATCCTCAAGGTTGTTACACTATTTGAAGATAGATCCTCAAGGTTGTTACGCATTTTGGCTCACACTGGTGATCGAGATAATTTCCAGATTTTGTGAAGATGACAGATCTTTTATATCACATGAACATCTTGAGAATATTCAATTCTCAAGGCTGTTCTGAGTCTGTTTCAACTGAATGTATCTATTTTTAAATAACAGATCTTTTGTAATGATTAGTAGTAAAGATTAGTTGTGGAATAGAGAGTGAAGTAAAGCATATTGTATCTGAACATTTTGGTGATTTAATAAAGAATTGATTTGAGTTTATCCAACCTAGTGTAGTCTTTTCGAGTGGATTTAGTGAGAACGAAAGGGCTCACCATCCTCACAGACTCCCCTCTGTTTTGAGTTTTAGATTAACTACTTTGGTTTGGGTGATTTATCTGTTTAGCATTTCTAGAATAAATTTGTTGTTACAATTTACTCCCTTTATGTTAAATGTCCATCAGTTTGTCTCATGATAGTTAGTGTCAATTGTTGTATACTTATAGAGAATTTCTTTGAAAGTTAATTCATTTTCCACATTAGATTAAATCTCTGTTTTCAAGAAAAATTAAATAGAAGTGTGAATTCCCTTTCTGCAATTAGATAGACTTCCTTTCAACAATTAGCACAGAACTTTCTTCTGCAAAAGTAATATAGAAGATTATAATAGATTAGATAATCCAGGATTCTTATACACTCATCAAATTCTACTCCTGGAAATGAGATTTCAATTATCCAAGTATGATTTTCAATTCTGCAACAATAGATTAGAACTCTGGCTATGTCAGCAACTTGTGTTAGTGTTCAGCTTTTCAATTCTGTTAGTTTACCTTACTGCAACTTGATTAGTGTTTTCTTTCATAATCTAGCATAGACTGTGCACAATTATCTTACAATAACAAAACTTCCCTGGGTTTGACAATTCATATTGAACACCTTAATTATCTATTTATTTAGACAATTAAAGTGCCCAACAATTTGGTTGAGAATGAGACAGGAAAAATGTTGAAGTGTCTCAGATCAGAAAATGGAGGTGAATATTGAAGCAAGGAGTTTGATTATTATTGTTAATACCATGGGATTCGTAGAGAGAAGACAGTTCCAAGAACACCACAAGAAAATGGTGTGTCAGAAAGGATGAACATGACAATCATGGAGCATGCAAGGAGTATGAGATTGCATTTTGGTTTTCCCTTACAGTTCTGAGAAGATGTTGTAGATATTTATGTTTACTTAATAAACAGAGGACCTTCAAGTTATTTGGATGGTGGAATTCTAGAGGAAGCATGGGCATGTAAAAAGGTAAACTATTATTTTTTGAAGACTTTCAGTTTTCAAGCATTTGTCCATATTGATAATCAAAAAATAGAAAAAAGCTTGAGGCAAAATCCAAGAAGTGTACCTCTATTGGAAATGGTGTTAATGATCTCTATTATCTCTTATGGGATTATGAAAATCACAAAATCATTAGGATTAGAGATGTCATATTCAATGATAAGGTCATGTACAAAGATCAGTTGCAGGGAAAGAAAAAGGAAAAAGAAAAACTAGAATATACAGTGCTTGATGAGATCATTGAAAAACAAATTCCAAAGGTACCGGAAAATCAAAATGTACAACAACAGGAGAACAATGTACCTCAAACTCTTGCAAGTGTTATTAGAAGATCTACCAGGTTAAATAGGGCCCCTGAACAATACTCTCCTTGATTGTATTATTTATTATTCACTGATTCTGGTGAAATAGAATGTTATGAAGAGGCAATGCAGGTAGACACCAAAAAGAAGTCGGAGCAATGTATGAAAGAGGAAATGGATTCCTTGGTAAATAATCGAACTTGGGATTTGGTTCAATTGTCTACAGGAAAAAGAGCATTGCATAATAAATGGGTTTACAAGTTGAAGGAAGAAGATGGAGGCAAAAAGTGGTACAAGGCTGGACTTGTTGTAAATGGGTTTGCACAAAAGAAAGGTATTGATTTTGATGAAATATTTTCTCCTATTGTTAAAATGACTTCAATTAGGACTATTTTAAGTCTTGTTGTTAAGAACCAAACATCAACATAGCATAGAAAAACCTCAAGAAAAATACTCAACGCCTTGAAAAAGAGATAATTTCAGATAATAAGCCTCTTCGAGGGGGAAACCTCCCTTTACCCCACTTAAATGTTCAAGTACAAGATGATTCAAAATGAAAATGTCTCCTTGAAATATATAGGAGACTAGGAGGTATAATTACAACTAATGGCCTAAAACCGACATAAATAAAATAGCATTACTAATATAATATGCCCCAATTAAGGGGTAATGAGCCAATATTAGGGCTTAAGATGCCCCTCCCCTTGAGACAAG
>JASDQU011100878.1:19898-50774 GCA_032191745.1 Picea mariana | reverse complement strand
ATTGTAATGTTTGGAGAATTTTGAATAAACAACTTGTTGCAGATCAAAATCTCTCCATTGTAGTCTTTCTTGGTAGTGTATGCCAAGGGAGGCAGGGGGCCTCTGTTGGTCACTATAATTGCTTAATTAATTTTTAAACAACCAAGTGAAACATAAATTATCAACCCAGGGAAGTATTTTGTTTCAAAGATAACCACGCACAGTATATGCTCAATTCCAAAAGCAACTTAGTGTTGTAGTAAAGAAATCTATACTAATTATACTTGCTTGAATGAACCAAAGCTCTGAATTAAATAACAGGAAAGTAACCTCCCTATTGCAATTCCTTAAAGATCAATCTAAGAATCTTGGATTACATTAAAATAACACTTGCAATGGGAAAGAACAACTATTTTGCAATCAGAGAATAGGACMCTTACTCTCAAACAGAGACTTCAACATTAACACTCTTTTCATGAAAACAATAATGCAGAAAACAATTAACTCTATCTAATAGAAAACAAAGCACTTAGTCCCTTTCTGTCTAAGTAGGAGCCTTGAGCCTTACTTTTGTTGTAGCACACTTGTGAGGTTTGAGGTCTACAGAGAACAGGGCAGTCTGATTCCTTTATTTCTGAGCAGGGATCTCTAACCCAGTTTCTGGCTAACACCAAGGAAAGTCTACAGTGAACAGGATGTTTTGGTTCTTTCCTTTCTGAGTAGGAACCCTTAATTTTATCCCTGGCTAACACACTTGCAGAGTTAAATGAAACCTACAGAAGACAAGGTGTTGTAGTTCCTTTCTGTCTGAGCAGGAACACTTTAACCAAATCTCTGGCTAGCACACTTGCAGGGGTAAATGAAACTTACAGAAGACAAGGTGTTGTGATTCCTTCCTGTCTGAGCAGGAACACTTTAACCAAATCTTTGGATAGCACACTTGCAGGGGTAAATGAAACCTACAGAAGACAAGGTGTTGTGATTCCTTACTGTCTGAGCAGGAACCCCTTAACCAAATCTCTGCTAGCACACTTACAACATTAAACGAATTCTACAGAGGGTATGATATCCCGATCCCTTTCTGTCTGAGCAGGGACCTTTAACCAATTCTCTGCTAGTCTCACAAAATCATCACACGAGATTGCTGATAAAAAGAATTACAAATTCCATTCAATAACTAAGACAGAGTCAGTAGTGTTTCAACAAAGTGGAATCCATTAAAACAATGTTTCAGCAAATGACAGTTAAACAAAATATGAACGGAAATTAAACAAACACACTTCTAACTAATGGGTGAATCTTGTGAAGAAGGTGGGCCCTCCCTTCTCACAAGATTCCCCTGAACGAAAAGCTAGAGGAGGATACTCAAAGACGTTTTATATTCATCTGTTGAAATATCACATTACAATTTGAAAGAATAAAATGCGTCCCCCTTCTCTGGAGTTGCTTCAATGTATCAAAACTTGGATCCTTCGAATGGTGATTTCTCCTGAATTTAAAGAGGAAATCCCTTCGATACAATCATTACAAAGCATATCTGATTCCTATCCTAAATCGGATCTTCTTTCTAAATTAGCATAGGATGTCCTATTCCCACGCAACTGAATGCTAATACAGGAGATGAATGAGTTATTGCTGTTACGGCTGGTGTAACAGCTCCTTCTCCTCGCTGCTGATGCTGTTTCAGCATCACAATTCACGGGCTATTTCAGCCACGTGAATTGTGCTCTTAACTGTGTCGGCCTTGACTGCTAACTGTAACGGCTTGTGTTTCAGCATCGTGGCGGTCTCCTCTGTGTTTCAACATCTGCACTTCTGAACTGTGTGACAGCTCTGTGTTTTATCATCTGCATCCTCAAACTATGTAGCAGCTCTGTGTTTCGGCATATGCGACCTCGGACTGTTTAGCATCTCCATGTTTCAACATCAGTTCAACAACGACTTTGGAATGTTATGTGTTTCAGCACCGGCCTCAAATCCTAATCTGCAGTTATGGACACTTATGCACTTCTAATCGATAGTTAAGTACGAGAGTGATGTAAAATATCATGCAAAACAGATTAAACATGTAGTAATGAGAAAGGACGTTGTATACCTTGGAATGATCAGATGAAATGATAGTATAAGTCTAAATACAGGTGATCCAGGGTATAATAATGGCAAAAAGTATGGGCAAAAAGGGTACATTGTGTGGTCCTAACAGCCTCCCTTTGGTATATGTTGTCCAATAGTTTCCTTCTTTTTGTGTGAGTTTATTCAATTCCCACAGTTTTAGTTATCTGTTATGGTTTCAGAAGTTGATTCCGGTATTGTTATGATTCTTGTAATGTGTGATCCACATTGATGCTTGTCAACAACAAAATCATGCTTTAACATTAGTAATGACTTCGTGATTCTCTGATTAACATCGGTGTATTTCCTTTTTATGCAATTTACAATAATAAATGTTACTACTCAATGACTTCTCATGATTGAAAGAGAGGTGTGACTGCATATATCAACTATAGTTTCATTGTAGGTTGTTTATTAGGCTCACGAGGAATATTGAGATTTTTATGCATATACTTTGATGAACACTTCAGATGTTTACTAATCTGGGTTGAAAATTCATGTATCAAATTATTGGCTTATAATTTAACCCACATTTTGGTGTCGTTGTCGGGGAAGTGCTTAAGGAGCTAATCTCAAAGTACGTGTAATTGGTTTTAAGTTTTTGTCGAATGAGCATTACAGGAGAATTGGAGTGTAATTTGAAGGCAACAACCAACACAACAAGCTCTAGTGAGTATCTACGGGCCTTGTTATGTTGGGAATTTTTTTTTCATGGAATCGACATTTCAACAGAAGCCTTGGTGACAACAAGGTCTTAATAGCATGAGGTATTCAAGTACATGCTTTTCTTTGACATTTGTTTTATGTAGAAGTTGTAGTTTTTTTTTCAAAAAGACCCCTTATATGCTAATCCATGTGCAATACAAGGATCGATAGCCAACAAGGAGCCTTCAAAGTTTCTTGAGAGTTTTTGAATAAAGGAAGATGATACTCCAAGAAATATATCAAATCTTGGCAACAACATGAAACATTTATGCATCTCAAGAGGAGAAAATCCTAACAACATTAAGGAACATTCCTGCACTCCGAGAAATGGAAGATCAAAAGTTTCATGAGAAACAAGGATATATAGAATTTTTTCCTGATTATCCTTATGAATCTAGAGAAGAGATATAAAATCCATGGACAACATTTGATGAGGAGAAAACATTGGAAGCTGAGGTTGAAAAGTTTCCTGCAAAATTGTAACCAAATCCTTTATGCAAAAGCTAATTTATTTTAGTTATACAAGGTATGATAAAGAAGGAAATRCAATCCATCGCTACTAATGAAGAAGATGGTCAAATGAGTAGCGATTGCATTGAAGAATGGTTTTAGATAGTCATCAGGCTAGGGTACCACTCCATCCTTCAACACTTCTTGGCATCATCTCCTCTCGAGAAAGTAGTACCCCATATCCTAGTACTTATTGAGGTATACTTCTCATGTGTGGATATGGGTACATTTATAGTTTTGTTACACACATGGATCCATTGGAAGTACTCTTATACTTGAGAAGAGGTTCTCCTTTTTCTCAAGTAGGGTAGGGTAGTGAATAAAGTTCTAAATAAATATTGGTTCAATTTCAAGTATAGTTCAGTGGCCTAAGTAGTAAGAAGGTATCATTCTCTTCATTTTATATGTTTAGAATTTCTACAACAGTCATTCCTAGATCTTCTTGTTCCTGTTCCTGTTTATATTCCTATTCTAGTAGTATTTCATTTCCATAAATGTTTTAGTTGTAGGATCATTTTGATGGACAAGAGTGAAAAAATGAATGTTCAGTAATAGTACAATGGCGTTCAAAACATATACCTACTGTAAAGAAAAATGGAGCAAGGATTTGGTAGCCACCAACATGCAAAGGGCCAATTTCTTGTAAATGTTCACGCCTATAATTCCTATAGAAATATTGTCCCAAAAATAAAACAGAGGTCATTCAACCAGTTCAACAGTTGGTTTTCAACCTTCATCCCTCCAATTTTTCAATACCCACAATATTTGTTTGAGTGTGCATGTTTTAACAATTGGGTGCTGGATGTGATCATGCTACCACAAAACTCTTGGGAAACCATCTCATTCCCCTACTTCACATGCATGAGGACATGTAATGATTTGATTTTCAGTGGGGGGGATGGAGATTTCCTACATCTAATTTAAACCATCCTATAACAGATTTATTTTCTGTAGCAGTCTTCTTCCTGTAGCAGGCTTTCCATATTTTCATGTAGCAACCTATTTAAAGGGAACTTTTTGCACAAAGATTGAAATCAACAGAGACCAAATTAAGGAATTATGAGATATGGGTTTTGTACCCCATATAGAAAATTGAGTAATTAGTAGATGAAATTTCTAGAAAGTGAAAAATTATAGATATATGGGTATGTTTTTGAAGTAGATTTTTATAAACTTTCCAAATTTTTTTGTAGCATCCTATTTGAAGGGAACTTTTTTCATAAAGATTAAAATCATCTTAAGGCCAAATTAAGGAATTTCGAGATATGGTTTTTTTTTTCCCAATATAGAAAATTGAGGAAAATGCAAATGAAATTCTTAGAAAGTAAAAAATGATGGATCTACGGATATGTTTTTGAAGCATATTTTTATAAAATTTCTAGATATTTTGTAGTAGAATTCAATATCACCCTCATTGATTTTCATATGAAAACACTTCAAAAATAATATCTTCCACTTGGAGGATGTTGCACATGTCCAATGCACATTTCAATACCTTTCAAATGATGCACTCAGAGGAAGAAACTACTAGAACTCCAAGTTTTGATGTGGATTGCTTGATGAGGAGGCTTAAAAGTTGCTACACATTGGATAAATATTTTGAAGACCATCATTTTGTTTTGAATTTGTTATGTGCACCCAAATTTAGTTCACAAATCAACTTCATGGATTTAATTTATAAAATTGTTTGTAGTTATCTCAATGTCATGTTTAGTAGATGATTGGTAATGTGGTTCAAACCCAAGCGTGAACAATGGTATCATTAAAAGTGTGCAACAATCACAGGGAATTATTTGCAGAAGTTGGTTTCAGACCGTTCAGACCAGCTTCAACATACTCTTTTTGGCCCAAATATTCAAGAATTCAAATGTTCATCTTCTTATCAGATCATCATGGTAGCACCCACAAAGAAGTCCAATTGTTCAACATATTTCTATCCATATGATGCAGTACTCTTCATTAGATTCATCATTAAATTAATTTAGTAAGCATCAATTGACTTGCTTTAGCCATCCACAAGTGCATCCGACCTTTTGTAGCAGACTATCTTGAGTAGATTAATATTTCATGCACTTCAATCCTTCAAAATTTCATCACAGGTTCAATCCTCTTCCTTCACTATTCAACAACCTCGTCATAAGGTTCAACAGACCAAGCCGGAACATAGGTAAAAGGAAAAATGTAACTAGGTACAAGTTTACAATTTATATTTCTAAGTGCAAATCCAACTTGGGGATTTAGATCATTAAAATTTTGAGGCTCTCCCATACAGTCCCTATACATTACCCTTCGTATCCATATCATACTTTCATGTAATGTTTAATAAGACCGATTACACATGCCTTACAAAATTTGAATCACTACAACGATTCAACTCGAGAATACCCAATTCTTTTCACATTATCTAAACATTAAAAGGTATTAAGGGAAAACCAAATTTTTTTCATTCAAAGTCTTTCACCCCTAAGATTGTATAAATAAGATAAAAATAGGGAAATTTCAAGTTTTTTTGACCTCATCAAGAGTGAAGTTCATCACATCCCTATGATGTAGAAAGAAAACTAAGGGATTGGACATTCCAAGTATGCAACATTCATTCACAAGATTTGTTGCATGAGGACATGCAATGACTTGAGTGTGGGGGAGAATTTGGGCCTCGAAAAAAACACATTTTATGAGGCCATTTAAACCATTTTCACTTACTTTACCATTTCATCCTCATTCCTTTCATCACTTGTTGGGATAAATTGGTCTACGCATGGGTTGTAAGACCCAAGGTTCGATTAAATTGTGACCAACAAACCCTCAATACACTAGACCTTTCAACATCACCTTCTTGCGCAGATGAAATCTCACCCAAGGTATCTATTGGGACTACAAGAACCAGGTTTTTGTAGTAGTAAGGGAAAGGGAGGTGGATGCGAGAATCATTTTTTCTTATCCTAACTTATGTATGCTCTTGATTTTTATAACCATTCATGAATATTGCATCATAACCAATCCATACACTAAATCTAGTTTATGAAGTATAAAAACATCATTCATAACCACACATAAACAAGTAAAGAACACAATATACAATATTATCTCTCAAACTCTATGTTTATTCATCGTATCAACTAATTACATTCATGATTATTACATAATCTCAACATTTACAGATTCTACCCATTCTCTCTAGTCCACTAGCTCTCTCGGTCCCTATTCATTGATAACTCTCTCTTTTCACCCTACCCATTACATATTTATACCCAAAATATAGGGTTTAAAGACCTATTCTTATTTATCCCAAAATAACCCATTACAATGCATGGCATGGCCAACTTCAGTTAACTAGTTGTTTTCCTTCTTTTACTTCTTGTTCTCTATACAAGTTTTCGGTTGTTCTTCTATTTCTGGGAAGCCACATTATTGTCCTTTGTTCTTCATTCTCTCGCTCACTTGCTTTATCCTTATATATGTGCACTATATCTGTAATGCGCACTATCCATCCTTTTGTGCCCTTCTGTGCACTTTCTTCCTTCTATGCGATTTCCTCCTTCTACATGCTTTCTTCCTTCTGTACCCTTTCTTCATACTTAGGTTTTTCTCCAAAATTATATCCAAACTTGCCTGTCCAATAGGCCCCCAACATTCACTTGTGGCTCATCTCGAGCCACTCATTTGTGTTGCTTGTTCTTCCACTCAAAAATGAATTGTTGTGTAGTATCGTTAGCCACTTCTACCTCTGTAACTTCTTCAGTTACCTTTTGGACTGCTCCTTGGGTCATTTGTTCCATGCCTCTAACTGCTAGCTAGGATTATTCATTTGGTTTCATATGCTTATTCGCAATATGCCTTAGAGGGTCATCCTTTTCCCTCTTGAAGGCCTCTTCTTGCCTAATGGTGGCCTAAGTATGGACCACGATATCAGCAGTCGTGTTTCCTAAGGGGGAAACACCACATCTCAGAGGAAAAATAATTGTTAAGCCTCCCCTTCCTGTAATCATCTTCTCTGGCGAGACTCTGCTGACGTTGTCTAGGGACGACACCATCCTCCTTTTTTCCTCCGGCCTTTGGAAAATTCATCAAGTTTAGTTTAGGGTTTGTATACGAGGCCAATTTCTGGACAACCTCTCTTTGAATGGGATCCTGATCCATTTCCTTCTCTTTTAATTTCATGAAGCGTTCATATCCCTGAACCTGATACTGACTCCAGTTAGATATTTGTGCAACTTTATGTTGGAAATGATGTGAGTCCCTGCATCTGGTATGCATTCAACCCATGATTATTGGTCCCTAGCTAGATATGGAAATGTTTTTTCATAAGTAATGTCATGGTCCATAAAATTTAGGTTGGTAGGCTTGCCCAACATATTTCCCACCCTACTCCACCCTAGGGGGACCGATGGTATTGTTGGCGGATCTTTCCCCATTTGTTTAGAGTGTCTGCTTCTTGAACTGTCACCATGTGCGAGTTCTGCTGGTTGTATCTCGACTCTGTTCTCACTGGGTCACTTTGATTTTCTCATATTGGTATGCAAGAATTAGTTCCTCTTAATGATATTCTTATTCTTTTGTGATTTCTTGCCGACCATACCTATCCCATCCACCACGGAATTTGATGAGTTGTTCCATTATTACATCTCAATTATATAATTCTTTAGGTGATTTCTCCCTCGTACCGCCGATCGATTGCGATTTTTGGCGACTTTCCAAATTTACTACTTATACAATGCTTTTATGACCCATCATGCCGACCGTCCAACTGTATTTTCCATGCATGAGTGTATTTAATAGTATTTTCATGCCAAAATGCATAGTTGTTGTCCCTTGACCAATTTTTGAGGGTTCTTGGTCATGTTTGAACTATTTTTTGGGACTTTGACAGGCTGTCGAAGGTGGAGCGCAAGATAAAGCGAAGATCGTAGGATCTCGACCCCTTTTTGGGTTTTTGGATTATGTAACGGGCATGGGATGTCGGCCCATGGGTTTACCCATGCTTAGGCCTATTTTGTAATATATAAATAGATGTCTAGGCGATGTAAGGAGGGAGAGACGCATCTATGTGATGTTTTGCTAAGTGAAAGTGTGGCTTGTAAATGCTTTGTGAATACTGTGGGAGACTTGCAGAGCTAAGTGCAAGTGGTTGTGAGAGACTGTAGAATGATTTGTGTTGAAACGGAAGGAAGGAGGATCTAGCGAGGTGCACAGGTCTCCTGTCTTATGCAGAGTAAGGTTTTTGTGGCTCTATGCATGTATCCGATTGAAGAAGCTAATAAAGAATAAGAGTTGGTGGATGTAGCCCCAGGGTGGGGGTGAACCACGTATACGTTGTGTTGCTCTTATTTGTACAATGTGTTGATGTGTTATCTTCTAAGTGCTTGATATAGATAGATAGATAGATCTATTTATGCTTTGTGCTTATGATGAACCTGGATGCTAGATCTGACCTATGTGAACTTGCTTAGTGCTTGAATCTTCTAGATATGATCTAATTCTTTATGCTAAGTGCTTAGATACATTAGATCTGGGTGATTGCTACGATGATCTATTTTCTGTGCGGAGTAGATATTGGTTAAATAATGATGAAATAACAGTGCTAAGTGCTCTATTAAGTATTACAGTCACAGATCTGTGTCCCAGCTAAGGTTCTAGACACTAGAGTCCTGTAACCACCCCTACCTCTACCTCGGGTGAGATTTCATCTACTTCGCAAGTGTTTCCAAAAGGGACGGTAGTTAGCATCTTGTTGGTGCGTTGTTGTAGCGTTGAACCCTAGGTCTACCCCTGTGTCAACAAATGGTTCTGTTGCTAAGACCTGAAAGTGTGATTGTTGGGAACTAAGAAAGAAGAAGATTTGTGCAAAGATTCAACCTGAAATTGTTAAAGCTCCATGCATAGATTTGTTTCCCTAGTGCACAACATTCTACTTGACTTGTGAATCTTTGTGCCAAGAAAAGAGGTCAGATCTGAAGAAAAGAGGTAAGATCTACAAGCTCCGTGCTCTGATAAAGGTAAAAATAGTGAAAAGTTTTAGATCTAAAATCTTTGTGCTCAGATATGAAGAAAAGAGTTAAGATCTACAAGATCTGTGCTCTGATAAAGGTAGGAATAGTGAAAAGTTTTATATCTGAAAGCTTTGTTCTTTGTAGAAGTAAGACAAGTGGAAATTTTTGTTTCAACAATATGGATCTAGGTATGTTTGATAGAGTCTATTCTAGCTTTAAAACTAGGGTACTGGTAGATGAAAGAAGGTTTGATATGAGTAGATCTAATAAGAATAGTGAAAGATATGTTATACCTATGCATAGAAATAATTTTTGGACTAACAAATGGATGCAAGATCCTAGAAATAATTTTTTGCAGGTTAGCTCCTATGATCCTAGCACATAGTATAGGAAGGGTTGGGGATAATTTAAAAGAAAGAGAGGATTAATCCTCTATTATAGTTGTAGAAGACTGGGACATCTTGCTAAGGAATGCCTTGGGATAATACCTAGTTGTCTTTGTTGCAAAGCTATGGACCATGAAGTGTTGGATTGCCCTAAAATGATTTCTAAAGTTGAAATAATGAATCTAAACCAAGAAAACCCTAAGGCAGATCCAAAAACTAATATTATGGTAGAATCTAAGAAAGAATCAAAGAAAGTATTACTACAGATGAAAGAAACCCTGAATGACCACCACCATGTCAGATTATCAGAGATCTTCAAAGAAAAAGAATGCATTGAAGCAAGAATAGGAGACTTCGACGTTGACTGTGTTCTAGATAAGGAAACATAGGTGAATGTTATGAAAAACATAACTTAGGAACTTTTAGGAAATCCTGTTATGATTTCTTCACTAGGAGGAATAGGATTATTCAGAGGAAAATTGATAACCCTATGTGGGAAGCTTGCTCAGATACCTATGAGTGTCAATGGAACTTTGATAGAAGAATATTTTGAGGTTATTAAATTTGTTGAGAACATCGCTCCATTTACCATGTTACTAGGGAAACCTTGGATTGAGAGAGATCAAGCCAGAAAGAAGGAAGAAGAAGAGGTATTAGAACATAAGAGGCAAGAGTTAAAAGATTTTATAACTAGAAGGATCACACACTTGATTGAAGAATAAGAGAATAGATAATAGCTATTTAACAACAACGACATAGATGTCGAAGTTGCAAGAACACTAGAGGACCCACAGAAGACTGAAATACCTATCCCAGATAAAGAAGAAGTGTTACCGTTGAATCCTAGGAAAGAATCTCAAAAACACGAAGTCACTATGACAAAAGAAGTTAAGAATCAGAATGGAAAAAAGGAATACCGAGATGAAGCTCACTGGAAAGAAGTCTAGAAAAATATGTAAGAAGAGAGATAAGATAGAAAAGTTGCAAAAATATCCATAAGGAACCCTGTAGAAGGAAAATTTTCAAAATTGGATCTTCACTGGGATATCAGGACTGCGACACATGGCACTTCGCCATGGTGAAGAAATATAGTCGTTGGGGACATTATAACCATTCAAACGATGCTCTGAATGGGTAGAAAATCATTTATGGTCACATAGCTCACCATCAAACCATTGGACCGCACCGTAATGGTCATAACAAAGTTAATGAAGGCCTCATACTCGTTGCAAGTGACCCATTGCTGAGTTACCTATTTATCTCGTTGCGCCATGCACCAAGAATACTTTTGCTAACCAAGAGTTTGAGCCTGTAGACTAAGATGATATTGCACAGTGATCATCACATTGTTCCCATCTATTCCATTGTAGTGTCTAAGTTAATCTTGAACTCGATCTAGTTAATCCCAAGCGTGTATGTTTGAGGAACTTGATGTAGTCGAAGAATCTATAACAGAAGTACTCATCGACCTGATGACTAAAAGATTCATGTCATAGAGAGGATTATCTATAGGGGTACAAGCTTCATCCACAATAATAGTGCAAGCATCTTCGTCGATTGCTCGCGGAGCCAGACAATCCCGACCATCAAATGAAAAGTGAACCAAGCACAAGGATGACTTAGCGAATGCCAAATTGATCTCGACCATAGTACCCACCTACATAGCACCTCTGAGGGGCATAATAAATTGAGATAGCGTGCCCATATATTTCGAGTATACCTTGTGTTATCACTCCAAGAAACTCCTTGGGGTTGTAGGCTAAGGATGCTTGGTAACTTAAGAAATCATGGATAATGAAAGTGCAGATCAATGGGATAATAGAGATTAGCTAATGAGAAGACAACTCACAATGCAATCGAATGAAAAAGTGCTTTTAGGAATCAATGAACAGACAGAGTAATATCAAAAGGTATGGAGAAAGATGATCTAGATAATCAAGTACAACAGTGTGTAGGATCATACAAGCCAACAAGAATTCCTTTAGTTCAAGTTTATGAGCTAAATAAGAACATGACAGTTCTTAATAGATGAGATAAACTAAAATAAAGTATAGAACATGGAATAGATGAAGAAATCTGTCATTAACAACAAAATAAGATTGATTCTGTATTGAAAAATAAGTGTCTTAGTACAATAGCCAAAGAGTATCCAAAATTGAACCCTTGTCTCTTAGAAAAAAGAGGCATTTATAGCCTATTACAATCAGTTTTCAGTTCCTAAAACAATGGATCTGATATTCTAAAAATAGAAAGTCAAAAATGATTCACAAAAGATAAGGAGAGATCCTCAAGATGAGGTCAACCTCTATCTTTTGGTCTTCAAACATTGGTTGAAAGTTGATGAAGTGTAGCCTAGCCTTCCAAGGCTCTTTGATCTATTCCTTTGAAAGTGGAATTCAAATTTGATGATGTGTGCCAAAAATTCCTATCATTTTTCCCTTGAAAATCACCCAATCTAGTAAAAAAAAATTCCCTTTTGATTTTCATCTCCAAGAATGGCCTTCAGATTTTGATTTGATAATTCATAACCAGCTTATTGGAGAAGAATTCAAACCATTCAAACTCAAAAAATCTTGATCTGGGTGAAAATTTGGCTATTCTGGCCATGACATGCTTTCAATATTTAACTTACCCAAAAATCTGCTCCTTAGTTGTTGAAAGGCGGAGCTTTCAACAACTAACTAGTTATAATTCTGCCTTCTGCATTGGTGAAAGTGCCTTTTTTTCAAAATCAAATTTCTCAGTCATGGAGAGTCCGTTTTGCATGCTTAAATAGTCGATCGACATCTACAAATCCTGAAATTTCCAATGGTTCTTTCAGATCTGCATTTGGATCTTGGGAAACTATAAAAAATTTCCCTACAAGATTAGTCATTGTTCTTTCAAAAATGTCGGTGCATTTTTGATCGCTAACATCTGGCTCCAACTGGGATGGATACCTCCTTGTGAGGTCTCCAAGAACCTAGCAGACCTTGTGACTTTATTATTGGGCCATGGATTCATTCAACATTTTCGATGGTTAATGAGCACACACACGGGCTCGCCTAAACCACCGAAAACATAAACTTACCCAAAAATCAAAACTTAATGAATCTTGATTACCTGTAAGAGTATAAAGACCTCAGGGCTTGCTAGACGAAGCTCCTCTCTCTGTTTACAACGCTCCCAATTCTCAGTATGAGGTCAACAAACACATCCACCATGACTATCTTCATGATTAGGAGAGGCATGAGGATTTTCACCAATTGCATATTTCAGCCTTCCAGAAACATAATGAGGAAACCAAGCTGCACCACCACTCGCATTTACATAAGGTATAGAAGCAGGATCAAGGAATACAGTAAACCAAAAATCCACTGGATTGTGTGGACGATCATAAAGAAGCCACAGATAAGTCTAAAGTAATAAATAAAACTCAGGCTGTGAAGCCACCAATGGAGGGTGTTGCCGGTTGCAACCATGTCTCTGTAAACCTTTTCTGGATCGTGTATCAATACAACAACAACTTCAGATACAAAGAATTTTTAGATCCTCTGATATGTGCAGATATCCTTCCAATGCTCGTAGATGTGCTTTGATCATGATAGAATCGAAAAAAAACTGATTTTGTGCCCCAAAAATAGGTGTCTAATATGACTTTGACACCTCTTCAAACATCCTTTTTATCAAATCCGGATCTTGAATTTGATGTGTAAATTCAATATGCATCTTTAGAAACTATTTTCAGGATGTTTGGTTGAGAAAAACTTAGATCTGGGCAAAAATACACCTTCGCTGTCCAGTTTCAGGTTTCACTAGCGATTCCGCCTTGAGATTTGCTACTTAGCTGGTGAAAGCTCTGCCTTTCATCAGCTAACTGGTTATAATTCTACTCTCTACGCTGGTGAAAGTTCTGATTTATCTTTGAGAAGAAAATAATGCAGAGCAGTGTTATATTCTTCAGCAACCATGTGATAAAGTGTTGTCGACACTTGATGTTTGAACCTCAGGTGACCTGCAATGCTTGATTCAAGAATTGATATGCTAAGCAAGCGAGGAAAAAAAATTATAGATATCGAAATAACTTAAGCAATAACACCACAGCTGCAGAGCATACAAAGGGAATGTAAATGCACAACTGTTGCTATCTATGGCAGGAGATTGATAGCAGCGCAAGAAGGATCTTCTTGCTAGGGAATTTCTTCATCAATCTTCTTCGATCATTTCCTCAAGCTCAACAATACCAAATTCCTGGTAAATTCACTGAAGCTCGTCCAGAGTAATTTTACGCTTCCATTGTTGTCAAAATAAGAAAAGGTAGAAAGAGATGCTCCTTATTGCAAACTCTGCAACAATGGTAGATTTGGTTTCCAAACTGGATTTATTTCTAGTGAAACTAGAGAGCATACTGGACTTACCCACACCATAATTTCCAATCGAAACTACCTTAAGCAAAAATTCATGATCATCATCTACTTTGTAAATCATCTACTGATCTGAAAATGGCTATTTGACTCAGATGTGTGTGTATCGTGTGCCCAAAATGCTATCCTGTGGTTTTGGTTCCTTGTTTAAAAAAATTCCCTGATGACTCCCAGACAATTAATTCCCCATCTAAGATACATAATGTAGAAAGAATACACTTCTGAAGTGAATCTCCTAGATATGCCTTAGACTCGTTGTGTTCCTTTCCATTCCTTGACCAGAACTAGATGCAAGACTTAGCTTTGTGCACTTGCATGCGATCGCCATCAAACTTGCACTCAGCAGTAATTTCTTTCCCTTTCATAGATTCACAAGTAGCGTCAATAGAATTCATTCTCTTGGAGTGCTGACACTTGACAGGCTTGCCTACCACAAGATCCTGGCATAGATATCGAACATAACAAATTTGTAGATGTAAGAAGACATTCTTTAAATCTACACATGATGCCATCATGTCCCGAGCGTCAGGGTGGATCTCATCAAGAATAGAATTTTCTCCCAACCCAATCCTGAGATCCTTTAGAATAATGTGCAAAACACACTTCATCTCCCCAGCAGTAGTCTTCGAAATAAGCTCCCTTAAAACAGAACCCTTTGCTTCCCTCGTAGTGGAGATGGTAAGGCAATCTAAGAGAGAATTCAATGCAGAAATGGAAATATCCACGCATGGTCTATGGTGTCTTTTTGCCATAACCTGTGAAGCAATAATGGAAAAATCACCAACAACAGAATTTGTAGCTCTTTTCCAATCCGAAAGCAGATGTCCATCTACAGACTTGGGTTGCTATTTCAAGAGAAACAACAGGATGCCAATGCTGTTTCTTTCATATTGTAATTTTGGCGCTCAAGATCACGTTGTATGATAAATTTGCTTTCCAAACTGGAATTTCGACCATCTTCTGCCACTTGGACGGATTTGGAGCTGTGATTGCGTGTTTTTATGAGGGAATCATGGGATTGATCTGATTCACCCTAGGAATAGCTCCAAAGAGTCCTCTTTTCATCATGGTCGATCCACCTTTGTATTCTTTCTTTGGGCGTTGAATACGACGAGCAGTGAACTTTGAATGACATTGTATTTCTAATGACTGACGGGTGTCTCCATTGATATGCATTTTCATGGAAATTGCTACAAATACCATGTTTATCTGTTACATAGCGACTGCAACGTGGACACTGCAAAGATTCAAGCGATGAGGCTTGAAGGTTCTCATAGAATGGGTCCAACTCAATCATAAAATTGCAAGTAGTTATAGGTATTGAAAATTCAATTTTTAATTCAGTCTGATTGAACGCAAGATAGCAACTCTTTGCACGTTTTCACAGTGACTAGTTATTTTTCAAATCTGACAAATCATCCACAGGCCTATTATTGTAATACAAATTGAGCACTTTTAGGTTGAGCGCTTCCCGATTCACACACATATTTCCTTTTCTTTTGACTTTCTCCAGGAACTGTTATTTGTTGCGGTGATGGAATTGAGTGGACAAGATTTGAAAGGAAACACTTTCTTATTTCATGTTTAAGCATTGAAATAGACATGGTACCATGGGAAATTCCAAAGTTTGATGTTTGATACACAGGGGAGATCACAAGTAAGCCACTTCCAGGACTCCTGAGTGTAGTTGCTGGTTGACTAGTTGGTGAAATTTTAAGAGGTGACCTTGAATTTTGGATAGCACGCTTGGGTGTTGGATACGATCGAAGAGATGAAGGAACACAAGTTTGTCTATGAGCATAATATATAGGAAGTCCTTCTTTAGGAGAATCGATTACTTTTCTTAGCTAGTCTTCATCTATTTCAGGATAACCTGCACCTTCTGCCAGATGCAACGGGGATATTTTCCATTTGTTTCTCATTAGACAGTTGCATGTACATTCTCTACCTTGCAATGATGAATTCAGCCAAACGTGGTGAAGATCTGATCCATTTTCTGCTCCCACCAATTACTTTTATGATGATACACCATGTGTCTTTAAACTTTGCCATGACTGTCGTATAAAAACTCTGTTTTAGCCCTTTCACCGACTTATTTGCTCGTGAAGATTCCTGTTAGCTGTTGAAAGTAAACACTTTCACCAGCTTATCACAGCTTAAAATGGAATGTTAGCTGGTGAAAACAAATTTTTATTTCTTTGATGAATAAAAAGGTTTTATTCATTCAAAAGAAATCAAAACCTTATTGTTTAAGACTTACGATTAAAAAAAAATTCTACATGTCTTTTGAAAATTTTGTTATGGTTAATGAAAAATTTAAAAGTAATTACTTCAGGTCTTAAGATTCGGACTTTAAACTGAAAACTCTGCAACCATGATCTCTGCAACAAATTTGCCTGTAATCTGATCTCTGTACACCTTCAAACATGTCTTTATTCACACGAGCTCACTACTATTTCTATTGCAAATTAGAAGAAAGAAATGCTCGAGAAAGAGCTTATTTCCTGAACTACCCTACTTTAACCAACTGCTGCCTCAAAATTATGTAAAATCATGCTTCCAATGAAGCCATCTGAGTATCTGAATAGCTGGTAAAACTTTTGATCTGAAGATGAATGTAGGAAACCACAGAATACTGATATATAATTCAAAATGCAGCATAACCAACCTTTGTTTGGAAAAATCAATTTGACATCTATGCTGCTCGAAGATTTAAGATAGTACACAAACAGATCTATAAAATCGAAAGAAAATACCTCTTGCTGCTATTTCAGCTGAAAAGTAGAAAGTATCTGCATATTTTCTAGATTATCATGGCTTCCACCTTCAACTGTGTGCAAATATGAATAGAGATGCAAACTAATTTCATTGTTGATGATGAATTGTTTTTTGTCGTCTACATACTTATAAAATATAGGTGAACAAAAAACCTCTATGTCTAGCAAAGAAGGACAAGCCATCTTCAAATCCTTCTCATCCGTCACATGTGAAAAACTGTCATAAGAAACTTCTTTGAAAATTTGAGAGCAATCGTCTTTTATAATTGATTCTTCATACAAATCAAAGGCATCATGTGCAACAGAGATAAGATTTGATGTATCTACAGATATATAATTCTCATTATAACCATTTGTATTATGAATATCTTCCTTAACAACATAACTTTCATCTCTGTAAATAGGAGAATCAACTGCTTCCTACTGAACATGCTTCTCAAAATTTTCACAGCATTCTTTAAAGAGACTTTCAACTGAAAATTCAACTTCTTCTTCCCCTACCCTATAATCATTTTCATTTTTGTTTAAAGTAGTAGGTACATAAGAAGAACAATCCAGAGAATCTTCGGTCACACAATCATCAATATTCACATCAAATCTATCTTGAAGATCTTCCTCTTGAACAGAAACAATAGAAGGGATTTCATGTTCACAACTAGAAGAATAGACATTTTGAATATGTGAATGAAATTCTTCACAACAACCCTCAGAAGACTTTCCCGAGCAAAATACATTTCACATCGATGATGGAATACTCTATGAAACTCCTTTAAATAAGATATGCTAGAAGGAGGTAAATAACGATACCATTCACGAGCGTCTCCTTCTAATGAGAAGACAAACATCTTCATGAGCACATCCTCATGATATACATCTAGATGAATCATGCATTGATGAAATCTGTTGAGATGATCTGAAGGATTATCTTCTTTCTTTTCTGCAAATCTTGGGAGGTGATCTCCCCAAATATCTATAGAAGGAATTGGATGTGGGAAACCAGGAACTGTTGAGAAGTCAAGAGGTGCAAACCTCCGAGCCAAAAGAGCTGCAAACGCTTTTGAAATTTGATTATTGTGGAGTCGCCACTGAATCTGTCCTTCATGGAGTCTCCAGATAGATAATTACAACCAAATTATGTCCAATATTTGTCTATCATCAAAGCTGGATCTTGTCATCTCCCAAGGAAGCTGAGCTTCGATCTCCTCTCCCCAGCAATGGTGCCATTTTGTTATCACTCCAAGAAACTCCTTAGGGTTGTAGGCTAAGGATGCTTGGTAACTTAAGAAATCATGGATAATGAAAGTGTGTATCAATGGGATAATAGAGATTATCTAATGAGAAGACAACTCACAATGCAATCGAATGAAAAAGTGCTTTTAGGAATCAATGAACAGACAGAGTAATACCAAAAGGTATGGAGAAAGCTGATCTAGATAATCAAGTACAACAATGTGAAGGATCATACAAGCCAACAAGAATTCATTTAGTTCAAGTTTATGAGCTAAATAAGAAGATGACAGTTCTTAATAGCTAAGCTAAACTAAAATAAAGTATAGAACATGGAATAGATGAAGAAATCTGTCATTAACAACAAAAGAAGATTGATTCTGTATTGAAAAATAAGTGTCTTAGTACAATAGCCAAAGAGTATCCAAAATTGAACCCTTGTCTCTTAGCAAAAAGAGGCATTTATAGCCTATTCAATCATTTTTTAGATCCTAAAACAATGGATCTGATATTCTAAAAATAGAAAGTAAAAAATGATTCACAAAAGAGAAGGAGAGATCCTCAAGATGAGGTCAACCTCTATCTTTTGTTCTTCAAACATTGGTTGAAAGTTGATGAAGTGTAGCCTAGCCTTCCAAGGCTCTTTGATCTATTCCTTTGAAAGTGGAATTCGGATTTGATGATGTGTGCCAAAAATTCCTATCATTTTGCCCTTGAAAATCACCCAATCTAGTAAAAAAAAATTCCCTTTTGACTTTCATCTCCAAGAATGGCCTTTAGATTTTGATTTGATAATTCATAACCAGCTTATTGAAGAAGAATTCAAACCATTCAAACCCAAAAAATCCTTATCTGGGCGAAAATTTGGCTATTCTGGCCATGACAGGCTTTCAACAACTAACTTACCCGAAAATCTGCTCCTTAGTTGTTGAAAGGCGGAGCTTTCAACAGCTAACTAGTTATAATTCTACCTTCTGCACTGGTGAAAGCGCAGATTTTTTCAAAATCAAATTTCTCAATCATGGAGAGTCCATTTTGCATGCTTAAATAGTTGATCGACATCTACAAATTTTGAAATTTCAAATGGTGCTTTCATATCTGCATTTGGATCTTGGGAAACTATCAAAAATTTCCCTACAAGATTAGGCATCGTTCTTTCAAAAATGCCGGTGCGTTTTTTATCACTAACACCTTGGTCACTACGTACCTTCAGAAGGGGATCCATGTAGTTCAAGCAGACCAAGATAAGATTGCAGCATTGAAGTTCAGCAACTTAAACCTCAGCGACTAAAGTTTCTATAACATGCTCGCACCACATAAGTACCTGACCGGAACAAAGGGGTAGAATTCGAAGATAATCCCTTAGTCATGGACAATGAAACTCGCGCAGTCCACCTTGCTGAATGTCATGAAGATCCCACACTTTGGAAGACACCAGGAGGTGAATGCCTATGTCAAGTTGTTTATTTCTTGTTACCATGGCGGTTATTTGTGGCTAGACCGTTGTATAATATTTGATCCGACGTTGCTCAATCGGATCACGATGTTGAGTATGCAAGGACCTGATCAACAAGAGTTTTACCCAGGAAAATCCATGGATCGCTCTCTAGCACAGAGGATCAAGTACACTTATGGAGATGTCAAGAAGCGGACGTGAGGCTACAAGGTAGTTTCTATCCAGAGTGGCACATTGCACCTTGACTGTCAGTTGATTGCAGAGAAGTTAGTAAGAAAGAACCGACCTACCCAAGTCACCGGCTTCGTAGTCGACCTTGCAGAGAAGTGCATGGAAGGTCTACAAATGAACTGGGTGAAGTATGTTGTGAACTAGTTGGAACTTGAATGTAGAGAAGCACAAGATCAAGGTTACGAATTCCATTTTAGTTAGCTCTTGATGCGTATCGCCTTCGTCACCTGTGAGATGTCGGAACGTGCGACCTTCCCTGACATCGAGCCATTTGAGCCATTGGCTGCAAAGTTCAGTACACTATGGTATTCAAGTGATATGAACAAACAATGGAAATCAAATTTTGTTTTTTGTACCTACTACAACCAACTGAAGAGATCCATATAGTTCGAGCCTCACATGACTCTGAACACTCTACACTGGTTTCGACCCTTGATGAAGTTTAGCATAGATCGACATTTTATTTACATCACAACACGAGCTGATGAACATAAGTAACAAATTCAGTCCTACTACAAGCTGACAAAGGAGGACCTAGAGGAGATCACTAAGGACTGGTCGACAGATCTCCTTATTATGGCAGACCCTGCGGAGATATCCGACATTAACAACCCAAAAAATATGTAGGATACATATGGACCCAACAGAACAAAGAAGACCGAAGAGGTCCAAGAATTAGACAGTGCATCCATGAAGACTGCTTGCATATCACCAGAGAAAGGAGGTGATGGCGAAGAGTTGGATGAAAAATAAGTCAAACATAAGAAAGGAGACAAGGTTGATCCCCTAAAGAAGAGGAAGGGTTCACCTCCCAAATATTCCTCCCGGAAGAAATCTAAAGCCACCATGACTAAGATGCATATTTTCCTCACCTCTAATGACTTTGACTTCCTCATAGCAGCCTTGCAATATGCTTCAATGGAAATAGCAGAAAAACAGGAAGCCAAGCAAGAGGAGATGTATGATAGAATTGAGATTGAACTTCGAGGGGTACAACAGGCCCTATAGTCCAGCTGCATAGTCTCCACTACACCACTTCCATCAAGAGAACTTACGTTGGGAGATGAGCCAGCCCAAATCCACCACCTAATTGATACAGTCAAAGATCACCTTCGATGGGCATAAGAAGAAACCGAACAAGCCACCCAGGCCTTGAAGCAAGTGAAAATCTTTCTCTCCAAGCAAATTTCGATGAAGAAAACACACAGATGCAACAAGGAAAGGAACAATTTCTCATGGAGAAACTCGAAGTAAAAGAAGCGGTCATTAGATATCTTCACTTTGTGACAGTCTTAGAAATCAAGGCAAAATACCGAGTTCCACAACAAGTATAACAACTCACAAAATCCATCCAGCAGCTACAACAACGCATAGAAGATTTGGAGCTATGCACTGTACTTGAGACTCCACAAGATGCAAGGGATCAAAGAGAAGAAACTGCTCGAAGCACAGTTGAGAGACTAAAGTACCTTTCCATGGAATGCAAGTAGCTGAGTGATCGCAGTGCCCATACATATGAACAACTTGTTGAGAATCCATAATTAAAGACACTGTAGTCACAACTCCAGGAAGCGAAGAAGCAAACAAAGACACTATAGACGCAATTGAAGATCCTATCAGCTTTGGAAAGAATGAAGCGATCTCAAGAGAAACACACAACCCAAAAATAGATCCACACTATTCAGAGAAGAGTTATGGAGGTAACTCAAAGGATCCAACCTGTACAATATAATGCTTACCAATTGTTTATAGAATTAGAGGGCAGAGGAGAAAAACTAGAGCAGGTTGTCACTGCAGTTGAACAATGCCTAGAGGGACCTGTGAATGATACAGTTATCCAAGAATTTACTGAACATGAGGTCATGAAACAACAAAAAGTCAAAGTAGTTCGATCCAAGCTCAAGGCTTTCGAAGTAGAACTAGTCAGACCAGAATGACTCAGGACGAGTCACAGGTCAGTGTTGGGGGCCTATTGGCCCTTGACCAAGTTTTGAGGGTTCTTGGTCATGTTTGACCTATTTTTGGGGACTTCGACAAGCTATCAAAGGTGGTGCGCAAGACAAAGTGGAGATCATGGGATCTCCACCCCTTTTTGGGTTTCGAGATTATGTAACAGGCATGGGATGTCGGCCCATGGGTTTACCCATGCTTAGGATTATCTTGTAATATATAAATAGATGTGTAGGCGATGTAAGGAGGGAGAGAGGCATCTCTGTGATGTTGTGCTAAGTGCAAGTGTGGCTTGTAAATGCTTTGTGCATACTGTGAGAGAATTGCAGAGCTAAGTGCAAGTGGTTGTGACAGACTGTAGAAGGCTTTGTGCTATAACGCAAGGAAGGAGGATCTAGCGAGGTGCGCAGGTCTCCTGTCCTATGGGAAGTAAGGTTTTTATGGCTCTGTGCATGTATCTGATTGAAGAAGCTAATAAAGAACAAGATTTGGTGGATGTAGCCCCAGGGTGGGGGGTGAACCACGTATATGTTGTGTTTCTCTGCTTTTTTCGACACATTGATGTGTTATCTGTTAAGTGCTTGATATAGATAGATAGATAGATTTGTTTATGATTTGTTCTTATGATGAACCTGGATGCTATATCTGACCTATGTGAACTTTCTTAGTGCTTGAATCTACTATATTTGATCTAATTCTTTATGCTAAGTGCTTAGATACATTAGATCTGGGTGAATGTTGCGATGCTCTATTTTCTCTCTGGAGTAGATATTGGTTAAATAATGATGAAATGACGATGCCAAGTGCTCTATTAAGTATTAAAATCACAGATCTGTGTCCCAACTAAGGTTGCAGACACTGGAGTCTTGTAACCACCCATGCCTCTACCTCGAGTGAGACTTCATCTGCTTCGCAGGTGTTTCCGAAAGGGCTGATAGTTCGGGTTTTGTTGGTGCATTGTTGTAGCTTTGAACCCTGGGTCTGCCCCTGTGCCAACAGTAGTAATGCATTGCTCTTCATAGTTGGGCCTATCTGTATCTTATCTTTGAACTTGGTACATTGTTTTCTTCATTAGAGATGATCAATCCATCTACGCAAGTTTTGATACCTTGGGATTTCACTCACTCTTTTTATTTCTCCTATCACTACCTTCTTATTTCTTTTCTTTCCTTTTTTTACATTTTATTGTGTTTTTCTTGCTACTATGGTACACTTACTATAATACAATTGTTTTGGTGTAGCCCATTTTTATAACCCTAAATTGCACCACACTTGCTTACCTGGCATCAGGCCAACTCATATCCCTTCTTTGCCAAAGCACTACTGAACAACTCTTTCAAAATCCTCTTTTATAAAGGCCCACGTGCCCTAATCCATTACTGCACGTGTGTACATGATGGATGACCCAAAACAGCCCACGTGGACTGACAAAAGCATGAAAAAATGAAATTTGCAGATGAAACAAAAAGCTATGGGTGAGTTAACTAAAACTCCATGCCATGCATGGCCAAGATTTCATCCAAATACCTAGCTCCTTCTAGCCTATAAAAGAAGGGGTAGGGTTCCCATTTGGAGGAGGGAAAAATATAGCAAAGAAACTTTGCCCATTTACATATTTCCATTGTCCCAACCCTTTAGCCTTTCCTTATGCCAAAGAAGATTCAAAGCAAAGCAGTTGGAGGACAGAAAAAGAGGAGCCCATGATCAGGTTCAAGGAGCAGTGGCCGATCTCAACTTTTGTAAGTTGACTCATTCAAATAATAAAGAAAGTTCTTTTCCCGTCCCGATTCATGAACTTTTTATGGTTTGATTAGTTTATGTTTGGATTTCTAACCCGTTAGTATATAAGTAGTATGCATGCATAGTTGTTGCTTGTCTTGAATGTAGGTCAGCTTTGGAAGGAGTATTGCGAACAAGTAATCAAGCACAACGGAGGATCGACATCAAATGATGGTAACGAGGTAGGTTGATCTTTCCATTCATTTACTAAGAAAAGTGGATTTTAATCTAGGGATGAAGGTAGAAAGTAATTTCTATTCGGTCATATCTGAATGCAAAGTTTGAACTCTATTTGCTAGTCTGTAGGGTGTTTTTCCCCAACAACAGAATTGGCGACCATACTGGGGAGAATCTCTAAGGTTCCTGGAATTTTATTTAGCTTTTGGGTTGTTTAAAGACTAGTTTTTCTTGCCTATCTTTTCTTTTCGTTTCTGTAAGGTCTGAGCTAGCAGGGAGTCTGGTTTTCCATACCATCTGATTTTTTCTTGATTGTGTTTTTCAGGACCCACAGAGGTACACATGGCTTGCACAAGGTCTACACGCATGTACCCTCATCCTATCCTCTTACAACCCACGTGTGAACGCTAGCTGTAGAGGTAGCAGTAGCATGTAGAGTTCAGAGAACCTCATAGGTAGTCATCCTCTTCCCTGTCAGAATCACACATTCTCAGGGGGTTTTTTGGAATTCTGTCTGAAGTCTTGTTTGCTAGCAGTTCTATCTCAAATTGTTTTTTCTTTATCATTTTTTGCTTACATTATTTATTTTTCTGTTAGAATGAGTATCCGAGCATTCAAGGGATCCTGGTTATCAATATCAGTGGTCTCTTCCTGGTTTGGTCTATCTGTTTTCATTTTTTCTAAGAGTTTAGATATGCACACGGCCTGTACAAGGTCAGACCACATGTACACGCCCTCTGTATCTGTTCAACGCACGTTCACACACGTGCTTTTTGAGTAACAGTCGCGTGCTTTTGTAGGCTACTTTTTGTTAAGGGTGAGGCAGTCATCCTCTCCTTTGATAAGAAGTATTCCTCTCAGGCTTTGAATCTTTGTTTGAACAGTCAATAGGCTAGGATTAAGTTTACTCTTAGCTTACTTTTTCTCATAAAAATAAAAGAATTTTAAAGGTTTTTAGACAAGTGTGATAATCATTGTTTTTAGAATTTCTAGTGTGTGATTTTTGACCTGATTCTTTGCAATTTGCAATTTAGGCCAGAATTGTTTTTCTTGGTTTTTGCTTGTCGGTATTTTCCCTTTCTTGCTTTACTAGCATTTAAATAAATAAAAAAATCTCTTTTCATTTTTTCCTTTGGTTGAAGAGTGTGTTTCTGCATTATTAGCTAGGGAAAAGTCTTTTATTTCATAATTTTTTGTAGTTCAATTAGATCATAAGTAGCTCGTAGTCGAGTGAAATTCCTTTGAGTTTGCTGTCCAAAATCTTAGAAAAATTAAAAATATTTTTTGAAAAGTTGTCGAAATTTTGCATTCAGTAAAAGTTTTCTTTCCAGCTTTGTTATTCATTTTTTGCTTTCATATTTTACACATCATCAGTTTCACCCTCATATGCCTTGATGTAAGACAAATCCATAAAAGTAATGCTAAATTTAAAATCTACTAGACTTTTATGTTTGTAGGGTTCACAAACTAGTTTAGGACTAGGGCCTTGGATTAGGTTGGAGAGGAAACTCTTCAAGGCCATTTAAAATCAAACATTGGAGTCTGAGATAGGGAGTGTCTAAGTCCAGTTTCGTGGAAGTTATCTGGGAGCCCCCTCTAACACAGGAGATAAACACGAGGTCGCGTGCGGAAAGGTAGTGGAGATAACCCCTCCAAATCCGGACCAATCATAGTGGAGAACACATATAGAGGGCTTGTTTTGGGATTTCGTCGTTTGCATTTGCCATGGGGCTTCATGGGTCTCGAATCTGTTCGAGGTCCTCAATTGTCTTTCGAACCATTTTATCTCGATATCATTGATAGGTTTCGGGCTCGATACCCTGCTCATTGTGGTCTACCCGACTTTCGATTGTACCCGCCTGGTGACTGTTCGCGTGCTAGAAACCTAGTTGCCAATCTTTGTTAGGGACATACACAGGTGACTGTGGGGGTATACCACGATACCTAGGATAGACATCAGGCCATGCTTTGCAGAGTATACCTGGAGGGTGCTTCCGTGTTTGAGTTGCACTTGCACCAGTAAGTTTCTCTAGTGTGGCTGTTGTAACTGTTCTTCCAATTAATTTAATGTTTTCTTGTCTTATCTTCTAGGGATTCTTTTGTAGTGGGTGTTACTTTTGAGCATTTAGACTACCTTAGAGTGTCTTGTATCTTCTCACACAGTGGAGGATCCCGAGCTCCGTCGGTCACGAAGTCTTCTTGGCCTACCGCCAGTTACACTGGAGCCACCCCCGCCATCATTAAGGTGGAAGCTAGACCAACAAGGGTCGTTTGAAGCGACCGAGTTACAACCTATTGTGCCTGAACAAACCCAGGAGGAATTGACCATTTTGGACCTTGAAGCAACCGCTCTTGGCTCAGTTAAAACCCCAACCACTGATTTCTTGGCACCTTTTATTGTACCAATTCAATTTCATGAGCGCCAAACAGTGTCGCACACAAAAATGGAAACAAATGTTGTTACTCCTTCTGGGAATTCTTTAATTCCCACCACGGTTGTCACCACAAAAGAGATTTCATCTCCTAACCCACCATCGTCAGTCCGAGCCACCATGGTCTCGACTGCAACTACTTCGCACAGTGGTCCGAACCCGTCTTTGGCAGCGGCCACAACCCCTTTCACACCAAGTGCGACAGGCCCTCCATTCTCATACGGGATGCCTAGTTCAGGTACAAGTCTTGTACTTTCCTACTCCACTTTACAGACTTTGGGTTTAGGGGTAGGGAGCTCTAGCGCTCCTCTACAGGGTCACTTGGGGGGAACTCCTATCCCTTTTAATGCTTTTCCTTACAGTGGAGGTCATATCCCTCCTTCGTCCCCTTCACTCGGTGGCTCACATCAACAATCCGTCGGGCAACTTACACACAATAGTCTATTTAGAGCAGGGAGTCAAGAACCACCTTCGCATAGTATGCTGGTAGGTTCGACACCATTTTATTGGAATGGAACATTTTGTAACAACACCTTCTCGTCAGCCGCTTTCCTGACTGGGGGAAACCCCATTTTTGGACAACCTACTCCTGTGTAGGGTACTATTCCTGCATAGGAGGCAAACCTAGCAGGACCTTGGAATTCAGGGCAAGGATTTGTTCCCTCCTCAAGAATGCTGATCTGGGGTAATTCTTTCCACAATCAATGGAACCCTGGAAAAACTACTATGCCTATCCTCACGGGACTGGCATGGGGTAATCCTTCCCAAATTCCTTTGAATACAATGCATGCCCAACAATCTATGTCCTATTTGGGAAATCAGCTGATGATGTCCCCACATATGCAAAATCCTTATGCTGGCCAAGGCCATGGTTTTTACCAAAATCCGGGCCAGCAACCAGACTTTTCATGGCAACCTTGTGCCAGTCAAACTCCAGGTCCCTTTTTCCCCAGTTATCAGCAGCAACCCAAACTACCATTCCTAGCGACTTTACACTTGCCAAATTTGACAAGGTTGTTGAATGACCCTATTTATCACGATCCGCATTGGCCTTCTATGCTGACGAAGTTTCCTTTGGACATTCCAAAGTTTGAAGCCAAGCTTAATGAAGATCCAGGAGATCATGTGACTACCTTCCATCTTTGGTGCTCATCTAACTCATTGAAAGATGAATCTGTACAGTTGCGATTGTTTCAACGTACTCTCACTGGGAGTGCCACGAAATGGTACATTGAGCTCGATCACTCAAGATACTCTTCTTTTGGTGAACTGGTGATGGCTTTCCTTAACCATTTCTAGTTACCTATGAGATACGATGCTGGCACAAAGTTGCTCGCTAATTTCGAATAGACAACAACAGACCATATCTCTGATCACATCCGAGAGTGGAGATGCCAGAAGAGTTTAATCAAGGTACCAGTCCCACTAGGATTCCTTCTTGAGTGGTTCCTTAAGTCTTTGGTCCCACAGTTATCCAAAGACGTTGCGACGTTAGGAGTTTTCTCCGAAGAAGACACGATCATGAGGGTTCAACAGTTTGAGCTCATCTATTCTTAGTCCAGTTTATTATACAACATCTTTCCAGATGCGCCATGTTCAATACTAGATAAAACTAGACAGAGAGATGGACCACATACCGATGGTATTGTCGGTTCAACACAAACCAAGCTCGCTGAGCAATTGACAAAGCAATTGTAGCAGTTATCCATACAACACATAGCAGCCATCCAAACTACTACTTTGGATGCTCCCCCTACCAAAATGTCGGAGGTACACACAGTGCAGTAGACTAACCCAAAGGCCACCCAACAGCCTAAAGGGAATAAAAAACAACGAAAGAAGGGTAAGGGGGATAAAAAACCCAACGATAATGCTGGTGGGGACAACACTGAAAAATGGAAGGCACAGTATCCATGTAACTTGTACGTGAAAGATCACCCGACCCATCTATGTCCTCGACTTGCAGAGGCCCAAAAGTTGGTCACACAGCAACTGTAGGCAGTGTTGACTAATCCATTTCAACATGGGCAAAATCTCACTCAAGCCTCTACAAGCACGGAAGGGGGCAACCAAGAAATTGGCCCGCCTCCGAACAACCCCTCATCCATGAACATATATATGGTTAGGGTTGATGCTTTCATATCAACTAGAGTGCACGATTATAGTAAACCAAGCGCTTCTGAGAAGGGTAAAGAAGTTGATCTCCCATTTCTTCCTCTACAGATTGAGAAGAAGTTGGGAGAAACAATGACACACATTCCAAAAGGTGCATTTAAAAAGGCTTCTCATAACCCAAACATAAGGGCCACCCAAAACTACTATGTGGTGGGAGATTTATCAGAAAACCCTTGCGCGATGTCTTCTTTGGAGGTCCTCCAAAGCTGCCCTACTCAGAGGAAAGCCTTGTTAACCGCTTTGGGCTCTACTGAGACTTGTAATTTGGGTGCCATCATGTTAGATACAACCGAATTAAAACCTCATCTACCTTACCACATAGCATTTCAGATAGTAGTGGCTTATCCCATGAAAACTTTTACTTGGAATATATTTCGCACAATGGTCGATGAGGGCGCCTCGACATGCGTTATGCCATTGGCATGTTGGAAGGCCATTGGCCAGCCCGTTTTGTCTCCATCACCTACTCTCCTCACTTCTTTCGATGGTCGTTCGTTCCGACCACATGGCATCGTTCCTTCTTTCCCCGTGCAGTTAGGAGGGAAGACTTTGTGTGTCGAAGTAGAGGTAGTCGATGCGCCCCTCGACTATAACCTCTTGTTAAGATGGAGTTGGAATTATGCTATGCAAGCTATGGTTGCTACAGTTTTTCGGGTCTTTTTGTTTCCACAAAAGGGCTGGATAGTGACCATCGATCAACTGTCTTTCTCCATACCTGACCCATCTTTGGGGGCATCCATGGTCCTTCTGATTGATAATCCTCAACCAGGTGTCATCAACGTAGGAGTTATTGTTGGATTACTGAGAGGGGGGGTGAATCAGTAATAACGTAATTATAATCCTTTTTCTTCAAATGTTATATCATTGTAGAATTATTATCCAATAATGAGCAGTAATAAATAAACAATCACACACATGCACAATACACCAGTGTTTTACGTGGAAACCCAAATCGAGAGAAAACCACTGAATTATTTTTCTTATATGTCTTGAAGAATTATATTTATTGGAAGCACCAACTTCCTTTGTTTTCCAGCTGCAACTGGAAGGAGGCTCCAACCTTCTAGTTTCTCAGGCTACAACCTGAGGGAAGCTCCAACTCCCCAAATCTCTATATACAACTAAAAGGAGGCTACAACCCCCAATGTTCTCCGGATACAACCGGAAGGTGGCTACAACCACCTGTCCTTGCCCTGTCCTGCCACACTGAAGTAGAAGTAGAATGATGGAACCACTGTCACACTATCACTGTGAGATATACTATTGTAAGCATGTACCAATAAGTCTGAACCATGTATCAACCTGTACCTCAATTTGTAATCAACCTGTAATCAACCTGTACCATAAATAAGTGCATCAACCACACACCAACCTGTAATCAACCTGTACCATAAACAAGTGCATCAACCATGCACCAACCTGTAATCAACCTATACCTTAAACAAGTGCATCAACCATGCACCAACCTGTACCATAACCAAGTGCATACCAATCATGTGTCAACTACTCATCAACTATGACTCATGAATATGTACCAACATCATCAACTATACACCTCATGTATGCGTGCCAACTCATCAACTACTTGTCTCAACCATGTACTCAACATGAATCTCAACCAAAAGCCCTCATCAATTTCATCATCCAAATCTAATTTATTGCTTTTTAATAGACCTGGTGTATATGATCACATTCCTGCAAACCTTCCTTAACTTTTAAAAACAAGAGACTAGCATTTTCATCAAACTTTTCTTTAGTCTCACATGCCTAGTTTTGGATTAGTCAACAACCCTAACTTGAAGTAATCATAACTTTGAACCTGTAATGTATAAAGATATGAAACTGATACAAAATGTTCTTCAGTGTATTTTATGCAATTAATCCAAGTGAAACTACTTGTAACCTCTCAAAAAAGGAGTTATAGCAAAAATGGCATACCTTGCTGAATTCTGGCTTATTCTAGAGAGTGACCTTGTAGAGTGTGCCCCACACAAAATATTTGATGAAATGATCTGAAACTATTACAAAGAATACTAAAAATGGTACCCTAACCAACACATTTGTTCTCACTAAATTTGGATTTGTTATGAATAAGTTATGACGTTTTTACCCGAAACACCTGATTTTGACTAGTTTCAGGTTTGGCCACAAACCCTATTTTCCACAGAGTGTAACTCCCAAAATAAAAAGACCCACAAGATAAATTTTTAACCATAGATACTTGGATATGGTTTCTCACTTTAATATCAATTTCAATATCTGAATGATTATATAAAAAAAGTTATAGGAAAAATGATGATATGACCTAAAAATAACATGCCTTAGAAAGCACCATCAAAAGAATTTATCCTTCCTTGCATTTCGGCCTTCTTTTCTTCACTTTCCTTAGAATTTCGGCTTAGATATCATTTTTAAACCTCAGAAACCTATATATATTCAATATTCTCAAGTGTGATTCAAATGAGAGAGCCTTTCCTCTTATTTATACTCTCCAAGTAGCTTCCTTAAAAACATCTTCTAGGTCACTTGGCCCCACTTTCCTTATTTTAGGGTTGGGTCCACTTCTAATTTCTCCATTAAAATTATT